>JAHBCN010007846.1:0-41393 GCA_019359885.1 Listronotus oregonensis | reverse complement strand
GCCTTCCCTTTACCGCAGTTTCTGAACGCGCCCCTCTGGTGCTAGTAGTCGATAGAACGACTTATGAATAAAACAGCAGGTCTGTGTATTTAATACCTCTTTGCTTGTCGCTATAATGAAGTTGTTTGTTCTCTTTTCATTCGCCACGTTGGTTTTTCTGTAATGATTAATGTTATACAGGTTTAATAAGGTTGGTTCCTGTTCGATGCTGCTCCTCTCCATAAGAAATCAATGTAGAAGGAAAAAAAAACAAATCAGTAAATTTTTTATTTAGTATTTATTTAATAATTGGGTGAAGCTCTTTCATCCACATACCGTACACAATTACTGTTACAAAAGAAAAAAAAACACTGGTAAAAATCAGCTAAATATATAACAGAATCCATTAGACTAAGTAAAACAGTATTTGGCTGAAACAAATTCAAACATTACGCATAAAGTATTGTATATCGTTTAGTGATACTTTTAAGGCTTTTTTTCTTACATTTAGGCAAAAGTTCTGGCATGGTTCTTTAATAAATGTTTTAGTTGAACCAAAAAAAATATTAATTACCTATTTATCCATCACTAATCTAATATAAAAACCTGTATTCAGCTATAAAAATCTGCAAAGTACATACACAATACATTTTTTTTTTAATTTGTGTTTAAGGTTTAAATTTATTGGGAAATGGCCAACATTAACTACTATATTCTGCAAACAAAATATGATCTATAGAATAAAATGATGTTGAAATGTATGTTATTTTTTCTCTTTATTAATGGAATAAAATGTATTTTTATAATAAAAAACGAAATTGAGCAAAGTTTTTCTTTCTTTTCTTTCTTAAAAAGTGTTATTCTAGCTTTTTTAACTTAAAAAAAATACCGTCTTTTAACGTTTAACATATAGAGGCACTGTATTACATTTATCGTTAAAATTGGCCAATGTTGATAATAAGTAAAATTTGCTTTAAAATTAAATTTTCCTGAGAGTATAAAAGTTTCTCGTCAGATCAGAGAACTTTTTATTGGGCGTGGATAGTAGTCGATAGAGTAACCAGTAAGGTGACCGCCGGCAAACAGCGCGTGTAAGTAACTTGGATTTTGCTTGAAACTCCCAATTTCTTTTAAAAACGAAAAAAGTAGATGCACCTATTTTTTGCCATTAGGGAATTCTTGAAAGGGATCATTTTAAGTCACGAAAGGTTTTAGTGTGACGCATTCTATAGGCTGTAACTTAGGTTAAGTAGTTTACTAAATGGCCAATTTTTGAACTAATGTAAAATATTGATCACTATATGATATGATAATTAGTCACTAAATTTCTTAATTTTCTTGATGTAAACGCTATACAGCAGCTGGATTCCGTGCATTATAGAAATCTATTAATTGACTCGTTTCTATACCACCCGCATTCTGCGCTCAAAAATTATCGCTTGAAGTCGACAACAAATCTCGCTACAAAGCGTGGCCTATTGTCATGTCGTCTTCTATTTAAATTGACAAGATTTATATGTATTTGTTAACATAACCTAAATATTATTATTTATTAATATTTTATTAACCATAATCATCGCGAGCAAAGCCCTTTTTTATTCTGTGGGGCGAAGCTGCGACAGGCTACCAGCCAGTATAGCTATAAATATTATTTTAAAAATGCGTGTTTGGGTAGAACATCAACAATTGCTTTTGAAAATAGGTGAAAAACATCCCGAATTGGTAACAAATACATTTAATGGGCCAGACGGCAAAGCCAAGGGTCATGCCATTTGGCAATAATATTTTAAATAATATTCTAATCTCAATTTACCAATTCCTTTAATTTACCGTTCTCTTTTAATCCAAAGAACCAAACTAATTTTATTACACAATTAAAATTTACACCCAAAATGCCAAAGCCAAAATGACAGCTGACAAAACTTAAGATAAAAAGTAACTAGAAATCACTAAATGTTTTCCGTATGAATAGTACATTGACGGAAATGTCCGAAGTGTAGTCGATAGATGTAGAAATCTATATTGCACGGCAGGTTCCTTTCCCCTCGTCATATATTTTAGAAGGTGAAGTGACGAAGAGGCAGACATGGAAAAGTATGGGCCCTGCGTTTAACGAAGTGTACATAAAAAGATATCTCTTTAATAATGAACTTATTTATATCATATTTAATTCCTTTGGAAAAAATTTTGCACAGAGTGCCTTTCGCTGCGCTTTTGATTTTAATTAGTTGATAATTAAAATATTTTAAAAAAATCATTTAAATTTCAGGACAGTGACCTAAAAGGAAAAACAAAAACAATATTAACAATTCCCAAGTAATAATACCCAATACCCAAGAGTACCAAGTATTCATCACATCGGCACCACTGTTAAGTGTAAATTTCCATAAGAAAGTATTCTTGACAAAATGGTGACTATAATTACTTTAGTATAGGTCAATGGATTACATTGTTGCAAATTTTCCGAAAAATCCCTAAATGCTACTTGAGTTTTTTCCGTTTTACACAAGTAACTTCTAAGAATTAACCGTAACGGATATCGCAAAATATCAACAAAAACACATACCGAATCCAGTACTATGGCAGTTTATACTTAATATATTTTTTGTGCAAAAAAGTAATATTTGTGTTACAACTCTGCTTGATATATTAAAAATAAAAATGAATACACAACATCATAAAAAACATTTTAGCACTTAGGCAAGTTTTTTTGCATTTTCTAATTTATATTTATTTTTAGTTATGGCCAGTACACAGCAACTAAACGATATAAAAAACCGGTGTAGAATAAGATTATATACTTTGCTAATGTTTATACTGAACTGTAGAAAAAAATATACTACTAAACTTATAAGAAAAAACATTTATTAAAAAACCAATGCCTAATAACACACAATTCTCGCACAGCCATGGCAATAATGGCTGCCATATGATACAAATAGTCAACAAAATAAATGTTCTAACATTTGCTTAAATTAACTAATAAAGGCGATTTTGTCAAAAAAAGACAAACAATCAAACTGTACAGGAAGTTATTTTGACACTTGTTAAGGCCGATTTTCGCACGTCCAGTTAGGTTATCCTAAGAGCAATATACACTACGTACGTGAAAAAACCGGCCCTTAGACAACTTCGGAAGGCGATCACACTGCCATCTCACCACGCACCTGGAATTACCTATTATATATTAACCTACGGAGTATTTCGCTTTTTAGTACCGTATTTTGATATAAAAAGTAAGAAATTTCTACTACTTTAGTATATAACCTAGTAAATTTGGTCCAAAATTATTGTTTATGTAAATTCATAACGTAGAATACATCTATATTATGATTTAATCGGATATATTCAAACATTTAGTTACCTCGACTTCTCAACAAAAACACATTACTAACTATATCAACTGAAACTACTTCCTTATTTTTAATACTTCTTTTTGGTGTCTTATTAGAAAACATAATTTTTAGCAACTTAAACTGGGAATAACCAAGTCGCACAAAATGAATCAATCAATGATCATAAGATCAAGTCCATTTGATGACAGCCATGCAGACTATTAATTTTTATCGTGAATCCACAGGTTATGTAAGGTGGTATAGTAAAAAGCTTAACTGACGTATCAGTTTTGTTTATATAACCGACAACTGTATTTTTGTTCTGAGAAGTCGAATGTTTGACACAATATTGTCTATATAGGTATTTGTTCGTAGCACAATTATTTACCTATAAAGACGTTCAAAGTAATTAAACCATAGACAGCAATTATTCGAACTGTTAAATCGCCAGATAACAAGAAGGTAAAAATTGATAAGGACCTCTAGAATAAATTTACTCAGAACAAGTAAACTGATTATTCATTTTACTTTCGTTTACCTTAATCTTGGCTTTTTTTAACCTTGTTGTATCTTCTAGGCAAGTAAACTCGGCTTAAACTTTAACATAACATCATTTTTAGGGTATTAACTAAAAGGAAAAAAAAAGGATAAAAGGACACAAATTGGTACGGGCAATTTCTTAATTGATTATGGTTTTTGGCTTCCTAAACCTATAAGAAATTTTAAAGGGCTAATAAATTTAGGCTTGGGTTTTTAAGAACGGGGTAAATTTGTCATCATTTAAAAAATTCTAAATAATTTTGAAATATATGCATTTTTAGCAAAAATATGTAACAAGCTGTATTATGGAGAGTAAAATTTCCGATTATCGTTAAAATACACAGTATATAAAGCCAAAATAAACCGGGTTAAAAAAAATATAGTAGCATTTTTTTATTTCTGTCCATAACTTTTTTCTGAGCCGACTAAAAGCATTTTCACTCATAATACCAATAGAGCCTAAAATATTACTGAACATTTTTTTGAGCACACGAGTATTTTGAAAATTCTTCAAAATTAATTTTCTAAAAAAACAGTCGTGTGCAAAAAAAACAATTCAGTTTTCAATTAAAGTGGTATTAATTTTAGTAAATTTGAAAGAAATACTTTTTTACAAGGAATTCCCGAAACAGAATCCAGTATTATTGAAATTCACATGCATATATTATTAGGTAAAAAAAATACAATAAGCCGACTTTAGTTACACAAAATAATAAAAAATAAGTGGACAGCAACTAAGTCCCTTATTTATCATCATCAGGTAAAAAAAAAGTTTGTGTTTGTTACGTTACGTATTTTTAAGTACAGTACTATTTTATTAAACATATAACCCCTTTATTAATATATAACGACCCTCATTATTTATGATAAAACCATAACAGATTTAACAAAAAAACTTAACGTTTTTATGATACATTATTAACCATGTTTAATACTTAAAATAAAGCTATAAAACAACTTTTTCTGCTAAATTTACAAAGTTCTTAAAAACGCAAGTCCCTACTTAATTGCCGGTTGTAATCTTTTTTATATTTAGGCACCCAAAAACCATAATCAATTATAAAATTGCTCTTACGAATTTGTTAGTTGTTCAGAATGATAGTTAATAGCCTATTTTAATGATTGTTTTCTGAGCCTGCCTAAAGTGGATCTATGTTAATTCGAACTGATCATGTTTACGATTTAACTACCATGAACGAATCTGTGTACTGACTTCTCAATACACTTCTCATGTCGTTTAAAGACAAATTAGTTTAGTCTCAAAAATCTCCTTTCTAAATTTAAACGAGATTATTGCTATCAGTTTTTCGAACAAAAAGTTAAACCAAATAAAAAGAAATAAAAAACATAAATAATAAATAAAGTACAAAAAACTGATGAGCACCTGAGAAAAAAATTATACTAAAAATATTTAAGTACTTCAAAAGGACTAGTTAAAAATCAAAATAAAATGCTTTTTTAATAAACCGAATCACAAAAAATACAACTTTTATCACTAACTTCAAGGTTCTAGTATCAGGAAAGCTATTTGGTAACTTTTTCTGAACTTTTAAACCTAGTCTTATGCCTAGCCATGATGTTTCTGTTCAGTATGGCAGTAGCGATTTCATTTTGGTTGTATTTTTTTAATGAGTAAAAAAAAATCTAATCAAATAGAGATTCCTAAACCAAACATTTTGGTTGGGATTTTTATATAACATAAAAATCCTTTTTTAGGTTTTTTTCTGACCGTAACGAAGTCCTGCGTTGGCACGCTTAAAAATTATAAACTTTATACCCGGTAACAATGAAATCACTACAAAGCCTTTTAGTTTTTTGAATAAAAACAAAACGCTTACAAATTTTAGAACGATTTATTGGGTAATTAGATGCCGATTTTGCCTACCACTAAGCAAATAAAAGGCTTGGTAGTAATTTTCAGCTGGTATATCCCTACAATTTAAAAAAGACTAGGCTTCAGACCAAAACGTTACTTTAAACCTTTGAATAAAAAGAAGGAAAAGTTACCTAGCTGCTCCTTAAAAGTTTAGTACCTCAAAATTAATACCATTAAACTAAAGATATCCGCATCCCAAAGTTGTCTACTATATAAATTAATATACTTGATTATACATACAGTGTGTGCCAAATTACAAACACATTCATTAAAATCTCGGATAATATCAGAGTTTAAGACAATTTTGTTGGTAACATATTTACGCTTGGGGCATTGTCAGCTTCCCAGATCTCAATAAATGCATTACCGACTTGGAACGCACTGCATTATAGATAAATATTTACACAATTATGAACTAAATAGCTTTAAATATCTACAAAAAATCGTAATATACAATGCAAGGTTTCGAATCATCCCGAATGCTGACGATGTGACTCAGTGTCGACATTACGGTGGCCGCCCTGGTCCCGCGCCATTTTCATCGGCGAATCGGCGGCCATTTTGTTTACGTGGAATGTCATTTGTATCGACCCGAACTTCACATCACTGGAATAAGCGTACGGAAAACATAAGAATCTAGTTAAACATGTAGATAACTAGGAATATTTATGTAGCATAGTCTACTTTGTCCCATGACAACGTTAAGTCTACGGGCGATCGGAATTCCTCCAAATTAAACGGATCAAAAGGATCCTGTGCTATGCCTAGTAGAGGATCATAAGAACCTCCTAAATCATGACTACTGTCCTGTGACGTCATAGTATTGCTACCGTTATTACCACTATAACTATTATCACTAGGCATCAATGCTTCAAGCCACTCATCGGTATCCATAGGTACAATGCTATGGTGCTCCTCATCAGTCTGTAAATTATTATTGTCATTATGTTGTGGACACCCACCTCCAAGCTCCATGACAAGTTGGTTGAAATCCATGTTGTCTAAATTGTCCAGGGATTCAAGTAACTCTGTAGGATCAATACCTGAGAGTGCTGACGGGTCTGGACTACTAGTATCGATCATTTGAACGTTATTTTGAAGGTCAGTATTAATGTTCTGGGAATTGGGGTATACTGGCTCTTGAGCTTTTGTACCTGCTGATCCAGGGGTTGAAGGATATGAAGCCGCGCTAGCTGGTAATTCACCGTTTTTGATTAATATTTCCAAAACATCATCGACGATTTGGCTTTTTACACTATTCTTTTTATTCATTGTCTTTGTAGCTTCTTCATATAATGGTGGAGGTTTAGGGCTCTGACTAATATCGGAATATTCAATCTTAATTTCAGGAGGCTGCTTAATTTCCTCAATGTACTCCCTTTTAATTTCAGCGGGGGTTACAATAGAAGTCAAGAAATTCGGCAACGAATTCGTTCTATTGTGCCCATTAACTATTTTTGCAGGCTTGCCCTGCATTAATTGATATACCAAAGCAGCATCAGTTCCATTAAGAACTAACCCCACATTTTTCTGTTCACCATTAAGCATCAAACCAGCAGTAAGATTCTTTTGGTTTTGAAAAGCAATGTGTTGCTGTTGTTGCAATCTCTGCTGCTCCTCGTTAACTTGGGCTTGTTTCGCTTGAGCCTGGAGCTGTTTCATTTGCATTGCTAGATTCTGTTGTAGTTGTGCTTGTTGCTGCTGCTGTCTCGCCTGCAAGTGTTTCTGCAGTAGCAAATGCGCACTAGGCTCGGTCCTTGTATTATTTAGAGCTTGTAATTTAAGTTGACTTAAAGTAAGTTCCCTTTGAAGTTCCTCTATTTGTCTTTGTTGCTCCCTTACTATATCTTCCTTGGATTTCTGATTAGAGTCCTGAAGTTGCTCTTGAAGGAACTGTTGAACTTGCTGAACTTGCTGTTGTACTTGTTGAAGTTGCTGGGCTGGTGCAGGACTCATCGCATCGCCGACTTCCATGAGATCATGTTGGTCTTCTTTAACCGAGCCTTGCGGAGAACCCAAATCATGAAAAGGTGGGCTGTTGTGTGACTGGTCCATACTAGCGTTACTATGCACAGATGAGTCCACGGAACTTGGATTGTGATTAACTGTATCTGAGTTCTGCGATTGACTCGTAAAAGGTTTTAATCTCTCGATCAATTGCGGCTTTGGGCCCGAGACTGGCAAACTGCGGCGTTTTAACTCCGCCTTTAGGTCACTTACTTTCATATCCTCCAATCTTCCTGTAATTCTACATGGTGCCGATGATTCTGAAGACGTTGAAGGTGCTGGAGAGGGTTGTTGAGTGTTTATGTGACTAGTACTATTGTTATTGTTATTATTGCTTTGACTACCGGTACTGCTTTCGCTGGTAGATTTTTGTGAAGCAGGTAAAATAATTTGGGGATACTTGTGCTGCAGTTGTAACTGAAACTGCAACAACAGAGTCTGTTGTTTTAACAGCAAATCGTAGCTACTCTCACCAGCTGCACTGTTGATACTGCTACTTTTCTGAGCGCTCGGTGGCCCTTTATATTCGTGAAACTTAATTGTTCGTGCTTTTGGAGTAGATTTTGATTTAGATTTTTTCCGGTTCTTATCTTTACCTGGTGCATCACTTTTTGCAGGTGAAGGTATGACTCTGGATACTAAAGATATCGGTGGAGGAGGTGGTGGTACGGGTACCGGTGTTGCTGGTTGTGATACTATTGAAGGTACTGGACTAGCTACAGAAGAAAGAGGACTTAGCGTTGACGTCGATGAAACTAATGATGCTGGACTAGAAGCGCTGGCTTGTGAAAGTAAAGGCCCAGCGACAGACCGACACAAATCTGCAAAAACGATTTCGTTACTGTCCCTATTATGTCCGGGTGTCGCGGTTGTAAGCACTACAGTTCCTTCAGTGGGCTGAATCAAAGATACAACGATACCTGCAGATTTTGCAGCAGTTTCAAGAACGTCACTGGGACCTGGACTAATCGTGTTATCACCCTCCGAACTGCCTTGAGAATCTTCTTCCGGATTTATGTAATTTTGAGGATGTTGAGGTCTTTTTAAAGCTCCCTCACTGGTAGCCTTATAAGGAATTTTTCCAGTCTTGACAGCCTGCTCAATTGGTTCCTCCGTATGAAGAATATTTTTTTGAATAAGTTCCAAAGGGCCAGGTCGATGAGATAGTTGATCATTAAGCTGATCGGCTAAGCGGGCCTTTTTTAGCATTCGCTGACGCTCGGCCAGGCTTGGGTCCGCATGCAATGCTTCAGCTTCGAGAATATGCCTGCGCTCAAGTTCTTGCCGTGGTGGACGTTGTTGGATTTTTGCTTTAAGGATGTCACCCGTTTTCGCTCGTTCCGCTGACTTTCGCTGGCCATGAGCTGTAACAAGGAAAAAAAATAAATTTTAGAAAAACTACTTTAACATAGTTATTTAAAGGTGGTATAAATGTAAAATTTACTCTTCAAAAAAATTGTTTTCTTTTCATAAATAGAGTCATGAATATACATGATTTGTTAAATAGAATCAAATGCAACTACCTATTTGATTACTCAAATATATTATAGTTTTATTATTTCTCGTTATTTGTCAGGACTGTTAGGGGTCTCACAGATATCTAGGAAAATAAAGTTGATCGGCTTAATTGGTGCCTTCAACACTGAAACTGAACAATTAAGAATTGGCCTAAGATCAGATGACCATCGAGTTCGGGTTCTCAGAGGTCCAGGCTGCCAAATCTGTCCCAAGATATAAAGGAGGAACTGTAATGTTCTGGAAAGGTATTATGCTGGAAACAAAATCTCCATTGTTACCACTTCAACAAATTTTAACGGGTAGGAGGTATGTTGATTTAGTGCTAGAACCAATTATTAAGATTTGGAAAGCTGCAATTGGGGATAATTTTATCTTCATGCACGATAATGCACCTCCCAATACCAGCAGAGTGGCTAGAGATTGTCTTGAAACGGAAAGTGTCACAGTTTTAGACTGGGCTGCATGTTCACCAGACCTAAATCCTCTCAATTACTTGTGGGACCAGCTCAAAAGACGAGCACGGCAAACAATCCAGCAAATATCGCACAGCTTATTGATGCAGCATTCGCAGAATGGGAAAACCTACCTCGAGACATTATTGACATTTTAAAAAGAAGCATGCCAACGCGAAGTGAAGTTTGCATACGGAATAGAGGTGGCAACACGGATTATTAAAATAACCAATTTTCTTTTTGTTTTGCTTTTTGGCCATTAAAAATTTAAGTCCCATTTCGTTTTTGAAACCAACATAAATACCGTTGTGTTTATTTTGTAAACTTATTCATTTGTATTATTGATATATGGTTTTTTTTGCATTAGGAGTCATTGGTAAGGACAGAGTTTTATTTATAAACAAAAAATGTTTATACACCTCAAAAATAATGAAAAATAATAGATGAATCCATAAAAGTTTGGTTGTGTGTACAAATATTCGGCATTAAGCTAAAATTATTTCAAAATTTTAGCATTATTAGTTTTTTCGTAATAAAAAATAATGTATTAAAGTGTGCTATTTTTCGAAAAAATATTGAAATGTTTCATGTTCGATAAAACGGTTTTGCAATCCTGCCGGTCATTGATTTTCTTATTTAACAAATATACGATTAATCATGCACACAATTGTATCTTTGTACCTCGTAGGTTAGTCAAGGTGGCTGCCAGCTCCCTGACTATATTAACATACTGTACCAGTAAATTCAAGAAAATATTGTACCAATGAAATTCAGAAAATTATTGAAAAACTAAAACCAACCGCTTAATTTTAATACACTTATTATTATATAAACAATGTCATCCAATCGGTAAAAAGGTATTAACCTTAGCCGTTAAGTAATACTACAACAATCATTTAGACTTCAATGCGAAAACATTCCATCATGAATTTTAAATATAAACACAATCAAGAGTAAACAGCTGGCGTTGGGGAACCGCTAAAAAGGCCATTTTCCTCAAGTTTATCTGCGTTTTTTTACTTGATGGTGGAATTTCTTCCTCAAAGGCAAAGGTAATAATCGTATTTCAGCGAAACATCCTGAAATAAGCCAATATTAAAAGCAGAGAAGGAACATTTGCTTTTTTTCTGATGAAATTTTATACTGAAAATTGGTCGGATCTTTATTGCTTTTCGCAACGAACGGAACGGTCGATTCGATAATTCGAGTTTAAGATATTAAATTTTGTTTTAGTGAAATTTTGTTCATGACCCTTTATAGATTTATCTGGGTTATATTAATACAGCATTAAAACGTATTTTACTGGCTTTTATATAACTTGCAATAATTGTATTTGTAAACGATTGAGCTGAAATTTTTCATACGCGTTAAGTTTGGATGACAATGCATATTTAGCTGCATAGGGCCGTATTTAAAAAAAACAATGTTGATGATGGCAGCTTAAAGATAAAACGTCGGTGTGTAAATCTAATAACACTGTCTTGTAGAACACAAAAAGGAGCAATGAGAATGTAAAATTTATTTTGTTATATCTATTTAAAAAGAGTAATAAAAAAATAAAAATGAAATCGCCTATATTCGGTTTTTCTTTAAAAATCTTCGGAAGTAATTAAACTTTTAAACTTGTAAGGTGGCATTTTGATCGGCGCAACTTTGCCTCCATTTTATCGACCTCGTGTCTCTTCAAGTTTGCGAGATCCCAATAATAAGAAAAAATTTGGGACACCCTGTACAATATATTACTTTTATACAATATTTATTAGTAATAAGAATTTTTTCCGCACACCATACTGCAAATTTTTATTGTGTGCAGATTTTTGAGCATTTAAAAGGGATTTCTCCTTTGTTTTTTTAAATAAATATTGAATTATATGCAAATGGCTATTACCGGTATACAAGCAAAAACTACAGGGTGTCCGGAAATAACGATGAAAAATTTTAAGGTACGATTCTACATGAAAAGATATGAAAAAAAGTTCATTTTAACATAGGTGCGGAAATGCTTCCAGAGGCAGCTACAGACCCTTGAAGATGGTGTCATAAAAGTGGTTTTTATTTAATTTATTAGGATCTACTTACAATACAGGACTTAACTTCTACGTATAAGTTAGAGTGATTGGAGGCCACTATTGCAACCAGTGGCGTGGGAACAAAGGAGTGGTTAGTTATTTAGGGTCATATGTTTTTGCCGAGTGTATTTTCCCTATTTTTTAAATGAATTATGTTTCTTTGAACATTTTTACCTAAAAAAGGTTCCCTTGGTATAAAGTCGTATAGTCGACGGTTTTCGAGATAAACGGACTTTAATGTTTAGATTTTTTTTTAAATAATTTTATTAATAAAAATACCAACAAATCAATTACAAAATGATATACAACGCTGTCCCTAAACTTCTAAATCCTTTTCAATGTTATTATACATTTTATAATAAGTGTTGAAAATTTAAAATAGTATTCAAGCATCATATTATTTTTATTACATAGCCTGTTTCTGTTTACTGTATTTACGCACTGCAGTCGTTCTTTTAAGTCCGTTTATTTCGAAAACCATCAACCATACGACTTTATACCAAGGGAACCTTTTTTACGTAAAAACGTTCAAAGAAACATAATTTATTTAAAAGATAGCAAAAATACACTCGGCGAAAAAAATATGACCCTAAATAACTAACCACCCCTTTGTTCCCACGCCACTGCAATATGGGTCACCTGATATTTTCAAAAGGTGACCTTCAATCACTCTAACTTATACGTAGAAGTTAATTCCTGTATTGTAAGTAGATCCTAATAAATCAAATAAAAACCACTTTTATGACACCATCTTCAAGGGCCTGTAGCTCCCTCTGGAAGCATTTCCGGACCTATGTTAATATGAACTTTTTTTCATATCTTTTTATGTAGAATCGTACCTTAAAATTGTTCATCGTCATTTCCGGACACCCTGTATAAGGAGATTGGTGTGTCTATACTATTTGCTAGCCATGTTTGCAAACACATTGAAACTCACATATATAAAATTATTTCCAGGTTCAGAAGTTCAGCTCCTATTAGATACGACTTGGCCATTCAGGCCCGTCATAATCTACCGAGTAAGAAACTCTAACCGAAAATCCAGCAAAATCCGTTATTATTTTATATATCACGCTTGTTCTAACGTTTCTTTAAAAAAAAATATTTTTTTTCTTGCCCACTTCAACCTAGGGCCTGACAGATTTAACATGTTATAAATTAGCTGTTCAATTGACGTGGTTACAATATTTATACATGGTGTCCGAAAATACCTAATAATTCTAGGGGTAATTCTACATGTTAAATTATAAAGAAAAGTTCATTGAATATAGGTCCGTAAATGCGTCATAGGGTTGTTATGGCGATTGCACCGGGATATGTGTTTTATTTTATGTCTCTGAAACTGTTTCAGATAGCAATCTGAATTTTGACATATTAATTGTTTCTAATAGTAGGTACTTTTCAGTGCTTTTACTGGATTATAATTTTTATCAAGGGCGTACCAACAGGGGAGGCCTCGATTTAATTTGTTCACATTTTTATTAAACGTCATATTTTGCAGGTTTCTTTAGAAATTCTGATTTCGCGGTATAAATGACATAAAAAGGTATTCTTGTGGAAAACCTGTCAGGCTAGCCGTTTTCGAGAAAACACTCTTCAAAGAAAATAGTGGTCGTCCAAACAAAAGAGTATTGCGGCACCTTTCAAAGACGAGAACAATATTTTTTTTAATTACCAATTTAATATTGGAATAAACTTTATTTTTAAACCTTATGTTAAATTCGTTTATCGAAACTAGAGTTACTGGACCTTTTTTTCATTTTCAACTTAGCACCGAAATAAGCGTCCTTTGATGTAGAATTTTTTGTTATTATTGGGCGAACATGCATGCACTATTTTTTTTGAAATGTGTTTTCTTAAAAACGTCTTGCTTGACAGGTTTTCCACAAAAAAACCTTTTTTATGTCATTTATACCGCGGAATCAGAACTTACAAAAAACAACTGTAAAAATATGACGTTTAATAAAAATTTAACACAATAAATCGAGGCCTTCCCTGTCGGTTTAAAATTATAATATAGTAAAAACACTGAAAAATACAACTATTAAAAGCGAAAATTTAGATGACTATCTGAAACGGTTCCATAGGTACAAAATAAAACCTATATCCCGGTGCAATCTTTAAATCGCCATAGCAACCTTATGACGCATTTGCGGACCTTTGTTTATATGAACTTTTTTTATAATTTAACATGTAGAATCACCTCTACAATTATTCGAACGGTATTTTCGGGCACCCTGCATATATAAAAAAATATATTTATTGTCCACTATGGCCTAATAGCCGACTAACGTATCGTGCCGTCGGCGAGTCTTAAGACTTTAGGGATAAAAAAGCGGGTGAACGAAAGTGATAAGTTCGAGGCTGCTCCAGGTGGATTATAAAGTAATCCATAAGACTAGCATTTGCTGTTGCCCCTTTAAAAGCTGCAAAAGGATTAATTAAATTGCCTTCTTTAGAGTAAAAACTCGTTGGTGGATAAGAATGAAGACACCTACCTTAAAAAAACTGATAATTTTCCTCAAAGCTCCCTTTAATACATATTTTTTACGGCATCATTTGGTGAATTCAAACAATCTCAACAAAATATTAATAAAAATATTTTATTTAAACTAATATTAATGGCTAAAGAAATTAAGAGTTTTGACACCTGATTTGGTACTATGACACAAGACAAATTAGATTTGTAAATACAGAAAATATTTTATTTTTGTAGGACGCGACGCAAGAAAAGCAAAAATGAAAAAAACCTAAATTAAAATAACTGCAAAGTTTCGGTCTGTAATACACAATGCTCTTCCACAGTAAAAATAGGAATGTGTAAGTATGTATACTCAGGAATCGTTATTCAGATATGTTCTGGTTATTTGAAATTTTTAAATTATATTCATTAAATCATAAGAAAGACTTTAAAATCACGTATCTAAATCTTTTTTTTTAATAAACTTCATATTGAAATTTAAAATTTAAGACATCGTACATTTACTTATTGGCCGATATTCCGTCTTTGCGTGTACAACAATGCATTAATTCTTAATTTAAATGAACGAACCCATATCGTAAATAACGAATCCAACACCATTACAGTATTTTTAAAAAGTAATTTTTTTACAACTTTTTCTCAAATAAACCTTAGGCAGTTTCCGAAGTTCAGTATATAAATAAAAAACATACCAACATCGTTTACGAAAACACTCTAAAATCTTTTGGGACATCAAGCATTGACCCTTTTACGTTGTTTTTTGTCGACCCTTTCCTTTATTTGACCGGTCGCGTTAGGTGTCGTAAACTCTAATAAAATACGTCGTTAGGTTTAAAAAACGCCCTTTTTCCAAACCTTAGTACGATTGTGACTAACTTAGAGTTGTTTAAAGAGGTAAAGACATTTTTAAAATATATCTAACTAAATACTATAGATTCGGTGCTGTAGATTAATATTTAAGATCTTTAGGTCAAAAATAATTTAAACCAAATATACTTAGAATGCAAAAACTGTACATAAAAGCTTTATGATATCACTATTATTGTCACATACAAAATTTAACACAATCAGGCAGGGATGATAGGATTAGATCTTTTATAAGCGGTTTTAAGAATAACGAGGTTTTAAAAATGCAAGTGGCACATAACACTGTGAATAATTTAAAGACATATCTCAGTCGCTAGTAAGAAATATACGACATTTTTTGCTGGGAAGTATCCAAGAACATCTGAATCTTCAATATAACATCTTATCGTGGATGTTTGTTAAAAATAAGTTTTAACATTTTTTAGTAAAAAACTATCTTATAAATCAATGTGTTATAAGTACTAAAAAACATTAATATTTTGATGAGTTTTTATAATATTTTGTTTACTGGGAATAATAATTTAAATAATAATATATTTTGAACATTATCCGGCTTATATCTAAATACATATATTTTAGATATTTTCTATATTGTTGCGAATTCGTGTATTAAAAAGTCCCTGTGGGGTACTCTTCAAGATGGAACCACTTCGATCCTGGTTATGGGGTATAGATCCTGTGCTTAATAGAGAAACTTGACTCTTAGTAACTTGCAGATTGCCTAAACAAAATATAGAAAAAAAAACCTTTTTACAATTAAAACACATTTTAGTAGCAACTCCATTAATATTAATATTAATTGTACCTGTCATAAAACATTAATGTCATTTATGACATAACGTCATAAATTTTCGGCAAAAAAATCTTAGACTGTCTTAAATTTTATATTAGGATTATCTATTTATCTTACTATCGTAGTCGTTGGGGCCCTGAGCACTGAGGCCTAAGCTCATTATGCTCTACACCAACCCCTTAGCATGCACAGGTTCCGTCACCCTGTACTGTCCCTTATGTATGCATTCCTTTTACACTAATATGGCGCTGTCATTTTGCTTACTGGAGCCTCAATTTCCTCACTAGTGATGCGAGTCCTGTTAGTGGCAGGAATCTTATGTCATTTAGATCCAGCAATGCCGTACCTAGACATTTCCCCCTGATGCGCCCTAGTGCTGGGCAATATCTAAGTATACGTATGGCGTCCTCTCTTCCCTCTCCACACCATCTACATATACTTGTCTCACTTTTTCCTATCTTGTTGAGATAGTGTCTGTTTTTACAATGACCTGTCAGTATGCCTGTCAGGTTTCTTATTTGCACCCTATTGAAGTCCTTTATGCTCATCGGAAGGTCTTCCATAGGTCTTCCCCAACAATAGCCTTTAATTGCCTGGCTTTTGTCTTTTTCCAGTTCTCATCGAACCGTTTCTCTATCCATGTTGCTATCTATCTCTGTCAAATCCGTGTTATAAGAGATTCCCACGGTATATTCAGATCCATTGTCCTCAGTTCCCAAATTGGCAAAATTGTCAGCCATTTCATTCCCGGACCCAATTATATTAATATTAATTGTACCTGTCATAAAACATTAATGTCATTTATGGCTTGAACGTCATAAATTTAGGCAAAAAAATCTCAGCCGTCTTAAATTTTTATATTATGATTAAAATAATTTTCTTGTATCATTATTTAAGTTTTAGTAATTTTTTTAGATTAATTATTGCTATCTTAAAAACGGTGGTAGACTTTTAGAGAAATGATGATAAGTGTTGTCACTGTTAAAGAATTTGTTACTTTTTATTTGCTTTCAGGCGGTCATAAGTTAATAGTTTTAGTGTAAGTACAAAACTATATCCTGGGACCAGGACGAAGAGGCCCCATGTTGGCGAGTACGCAGCGAAGACTTTATAAATAGATATTTGCTATTTTATATATTATTAAAACCTACTCTTCCTATAATATAATAAAAATTATTTAAAAGTTTTAATTATTTATGAAGTTAAATTCTTATGCAATTATTAACCAACTACAAGTCTAGATTAATACGTTAGTTAAGTTTAATTTAAAACTGTATACAATTTTAATTAAAATACTCACTATAACTATAGAAAAACGAAATACTTTAATTTCAAAAAGAATTAAAACTTCTATTTTTGCGAAGATATGAAACAAATATCCACATTCTGCAGAAAAGCCATATAAAATTTGTATTTAATTTTTTTTTAACTTATCATGCTTCTAGTAGCATATTAGGTATCCCCTCCAATTTTGAGGAATTACTTCTGAATACCCCTGTAAACAAAGTTAGTCCGTCATAATAGTTTTATATTAATTTTTATACCCTTTAAATTTGTTGTATAAACCTTTTGATATTCAACAATTTTTTTACTGCATTTTCTGTAGCCGAACCTAAACCAGAAGGACAATTTTTTACAAACTTTACAATAAAAAGCTAACAAGAACTTTAGTGGTTTTGGATGGCAAAACTAACAAAAATATACAAATTATGCCTTATTTCATTACAACCAGGTTCAAATGTGGCATGTTAAAGGAAAATTATTCTTTTCGCAAATTTAGTGTTTCGTTTAGGCTTTGTAAATAATTCCAGGTATATTTTTTAATTTATCAAAGTACAATCTGCACGAAATAGTAAATATTATGCAAATGCAGCAAAGTTACTAGTAATTTATATTTTTATGACTGGTGACCGTAAATTTGTCTTATTATTATTAATTTTTTTTACAGTCTGAAATAATCTAGATTACTGATTTTGGGAAAATTTAAAAGCAGTTTGTTACAAGAACAAATTGCTACGAATTTGTTAATTTTTAGCTCAGTTCATTTTAAACATGACAAGTGAAGTTACTAATTTCGTGCACAGTAAAGTAATTAATTACGCTGTTACTATTTATACGGGTACTGTATGAATAACAAATAATTATTCGTCCAGGTATATTTCTTTTTTTATTTCATTATTTTTTTTAAATAAATAATTTTCTATTTTTATTAGAAATCATTTATTTTATTTATCTGAATCCCAAATTCCTCATAATTTGCAAAAAAAAATCCAAAAATACCAAATTTTTCCAGGACCTTAAAGAAATCCTAAAAATTCGGTTTTTGATTATAACTCCAAAAGAATTAAGTTCATGCATATTGACGTTTTAATTTAAAAAAAAATCGTTAATATCTCAAAAATTTAAGATATACAAAAAATATATAAAACCAAAAGAAAAGCTTTTTAAATTGTTTAAATATAAAGTTTTATAAACATTATTACTAAAATAAGTAATAAAGGAGATATAAACGAAAATGTGATTTTGACAAAAAAATTCAGTCCAAAGTAGGAAAAAAATACAGTGGTGAATAAAAAATAATTGCAGAAGACCGAAGAAACTTGTTTAATTAGGTATTATTTAATGTTGAATATTTAATTTACTTTTTAATAAAATTTTAAAAATTGTTGTTTGAACATTTGGTATTAACAATGATGATTTTACTTGTTAAATAAAGTAACTTTATTTTACTAGTACAATAAGGTGCTACTTTATGGACGCAAAATTGTTCTATAAATAACACTTCATTGGTCAATTATTTATTTTATTCATTTGAATCCTAAATCGCTCACAATATGCAGTGTTAATTTTTTTTATTTGTTTTCGATAAAATTTATCTCTTAAGTTTCTTCGATATAAAAAAAATCTTCCAAAACTTGAGCTGGCGCATGGGGGTTTTATCACCATAATATTGTGGTTTTTCTACCGAATTATTAAACTAGATTTTACAATATGTCTGTTAGATAATTCTGATTTTAAACCGGTTACAGATAAGAACGCATCCACTCGCCAATTACACGTGGATGCATTATTACTCATCATAGGTAAGAAATATTATCTATAGGAACTACCTTTTCCGGGAAATCCGCAAGCAGGTAATGCGTTTGTTTTTATTTATTTCGTATTGCTTACTCATAAGAGGATTGATAACATTACCTCAAATTAAACAGATAAGATTTTTAAAACGGTGAGGATGTATAACTAGCATTTTTTAAAGTTATTTCCGTAGATCATATCGCTACCTAAGATAAAGTTTTTATTCTCGATTTATTAAATAACGTTTACAAAAATTACCGATAATAGTGATCTGGGGACATTACAACTTATTTAGTAAAAATGTATATTTTTAATTTTTTTTATATTTCATTCCTTCTTAAAAAAAGTGTTAATAACACTCTAGCTACAATTCCAATAAATAAATATTTAAATGGCACTTCTTTATTCAAATACGTTAAACTGTAAAATAATTGGCTACACGCCAAAGGAAACTTTAAAGATCGCTTCGGTGCTGGTTCCGGGGTATTGAGACTAAGCGTGCTTAGTCCTATTGACCCTTTCGACCTAGCAGATCGCCTAAAATAGAAAAATATAAACCTCAAAAAAAATCTAAATACTTATCTACATTTCGGTGGCAAGTCTGGCACCGTTTTCAGGATAAAAATAAAGTATTAAAAACTTAAAATAAATTTTTAATTAAAATTAAAATTGTTAAGATTTAAAAGGTAAACGTAAAAATTATAGATATTTTAAGATGTCTTTAAAATTTTGGACGTAATATCATATTAATTTGTTTAAACTGGTATATTTCTTATTTAAATTAAAAAGTTGGGTTGGAGTGCTCACTTGCATGCAAGCATTGCGATGGCAATTGGTCAAACCAAAAGGGCACTATTAATTAGGCCGAGGATAGTGACGAGGAAGAAGATGAACAATGGACGAAGACGAAGAGTTTAAAGATGTTTAGTATATAAATTGAACTTTAGAATGGATAATTTATTATTAATAAAAAGTACAATTTAATATTTAAATAAAGTATAATTTTCATAATTTGTGATTTTTCATTTTCTTCATTACGTTTCCCCGCAGAGCCACCCCGAGCGCCCCGGGTAATTGTAAGGGCAGAATTCGGCATTCCCGAAAACCCCCGAGTAACGATTTTCGAGCGATTTTTTCAATTTTCCAATCGGTCGTATAATATTACGAGTAATTATGCAATTGCAAAACGCATTTTTTGCACCAGAATGCATTTTTCGAAAAATGGCATAACCACACCATAAATACTTTTTTCCTTGAAGCTTTTTGAACACAATGCAGAAAACCGCATCTCATATCTGCTGGCCTTAAAAATTTCTTTATTTCGGTAGATTTTAATCTAAATGCCCTGGAGTATTAAGTTTTAAAACCAACATTTATAGAAAACCTACAGATACAAACAGATACTTAAATTTTCACTTAAATCGCCCAATATTGATAAAAAGGCGAGTTGTAAAGAGTTTATTTGATCGAATTAAAATAATTTGTTTCGAACAAAATATAGACAGCAAAAAAAATTAAAGATATTTAGTGCAAAATATTTATCCTCCTGATATTATAAAAAAATCGGCTTTTTAAAATTTGAACAACTAAATTTAAGACAAAACCCAAATGGACCTGTTGCAAATTTATTTTTACCACATAAAATAAAATTCAACAAATAGGTAATATAAATCAACATCTATCTTTACCATCTTTAGAACAAAAAACACCATTAGATCTTAATTAACGAAAACAATACCTATAATATAAACGAAAATACAAAAAATGTTATTTATAAAAACCCTTCTGAATGTAATAAATTGTATATATGTGAAACTTTAAGACCATTAGCCAGACGCATAAAAAACATTGAACATACATTAAAAACACAAAATACCACAAATAAAAAATATCTTAACAGGCATTTTATAACAACTACAACAAACTGATATGCTTTTGGTATTTTAGCAAAATAAAAGTATATTTATTTTAATAAATATACCAGTCCCAACAGCTGTCCAAAAATTTTAAAACGATCTTAAAATATCTACAATTTTTATCAATATTTTAACGATTTCAATTTTAATTATTATTTAATTTTCAAATAAGTTTTATATTGAATTTTTATGTGGCAAGTCTGCCACCGGAACCTAAATAAGTCATTGAATTTTTGGGGTTTCTTTAGGGTTTTTCTTTTTTCTGTTTTAGGCGATCTGCTAGTAAGGAGGAATCAATTGGACCGATCACACTCAGTCTCTATACCTCGCGACCTCAGTTTCCAATGGCGTGTACACAACGAGAACTTTTTAATAAATGAATCCGCACAATACGAAACATATGTATCTGTAAAATCTGTCTGTTGTTTTTTATCGCAATAATACCTGGATTATTAAGAAACTGAAAAATAGTTTTAAAAATTTAAAAAGCCAATTACGATTTTTCACTATTCTAATGTTTTTCATACCCGAAAGGTTTTTAGCCACGATGTGGAGTAGTGATATATTTTTAGTTTTGTGGACAAAGAAAAAATAATACTTACGGGGCATAATTCCCTGAGCCACCAGCTGGTCCAACGGCCTCCGCAGAAGAAGCTTCACCTTGAGGGCTGTAACAAACAAGACACCAGGTTAAAACACCCACCAAAATGTTAAAACAGGTTCACAATTTACAACGGTCGTTAAGAAGGAACAACTTGTTATCGTAAATCTGCTAAAAAATATTTTCTTTTGTATAAGGCGGGCTTCACTCTAATAAGTGTAGGTTTTAAGGTAAAATTTTAAGAAATAATTTTCGCCGTCAAAATTATGGGTTTCATTTATGTTACTCAGTAAATGACTCTTTATTAAAGCCCGGAAAAAACACTATGTAATGATGTTATCCATTTCTTTCACCATTAGGAAGAGATGGATAATATCCAAAGCTCTGCTACGTCAAAACATCGCTTCCCGTAAGATCAGCGTAGTTAAGCGACGCCGGGCACGGTTAGTAATTGGATGAATGATCGCCGTTGGGTTTGGATGATATTATCAGGCGTTAATGGGCTGTCATAAAGATTTTAACAAAGTGGTCTATATTAAACCCCAGGGGTCAACTAAAATCTACAAGGAATTATTGACAGCTGTCAAAAACACATTAAAAGTTGATTAATTTACGAATGTATAGTACTAGCTGCAAAACCCGGCGTTGCCCGGGTCAAAATACATCGCACGCTTAATGATGGTACAATCAATTTATCTATCTTATATTTGTAAACAAATCTTTATATTATTAAACGTACGTTGTATATAGTATACACGAAATTGATTTATCAATTAACTTATTAAAATAATGATTACTTAAGTAATTTTAAATTTTGACTGATCATTCCGGAAATTTTGAGAACTTTCTAGATTATTCCAGAAACTTTCTAGAACATTCTAGATCGATTACAACACTTGCATACCTTTTGGGACTTGTAAGATCATTTTAAAAAGTTTTAGAATTTTCTAGACGTTAACAGATTTTTGAAATAGAGCTCTAAAAACTATTAAATAACTCTATTGGGTTATTGACTGTTAGGAGAATAAGCGGTAATAAGAAACACATTTGTAAGAGCAATCTTATGAATTATTATGGTCCTTGTGTATCTAAAAATTAAAAAATTCAAAGTGCCATTAATTTTAAGCTTGCGTTTATTAGAACTGGGTCAATTTGTAGTTATTTTAAAATCTATGCATTTTTACCGAAAATATATAGAAAGCTTTTTTATGGATAACATAATTTCCTGTCTAAGTGACATTCTTTAAAGTTAAGAAAATTAGCTTGATGTGAAATACATATAAAAAACAAATTTAAAAAAATTTAAAAAAATGCATTTTTTTAGGTTTTAGTTCACAACTTATTAAGAGACAAAAGAAATATAGGCGTTGCTTTAATAAAAAAAAGGTAACCTTAAAACCTTAAACATGAGCGTAACCAAAAGCATTTTTATTAAAATTTGACAGAGATATGATCTTTTTAATTTCACAAGTTTTTATCAATTTTTGCTAATTTGTCTTTTATACCAGATTATTTTTATTTTTGTAAACAAAAATATTTTTTTTAAACAAAGTTGTTGCATAAAGTTATTTTTATAATTAAACATAGCTTAATACTGTACCGTAAACACTTTTAGTTTTTTGTTAAACTTGTAAATGTTTCTATCGCAAAAAAATCATTGTGGTAATGTATTAGGTTTAATGTTTAATAAAAAAAAAATAAGAGTTATTTACTTAAAAACTATTGGATCAAGAAAAATGTTCATTTCATGGTCTATATCTTCTTAATTTACTCTTACGCACTCTTTACAAAAAACGTAACATTAAATGACAAATTTCCTGCATTCACAATTTACTTCACACTTCTGAACACTTATAAGCTATATGGCTCACTAGTAAGAATGGAGATTAAGCCATCTTTCGTTTCAACTCCATTCAAGTCGATTGAATTTAACTCCTTTTTATTGTCGTATTAAAAAAAAAATTATAAATAAAGTTATTGTATTATTAAAACACCGTTTAAAATAACTTTTTTTAAATAATAATAATTTTTGATTAAAAAAAAATAGAAATCTAAGTCAAATTTCAATGAAAATACTTCTAGCTACGCTTATTAAAAGTCCCAACGTCAGCTTTCTTATCTCTAAAGCAATGCCCATACCAATCTTGCTTAAAGAAACTTGTAAACAAAAATAAAAAAAGAAAAAAATGTTTTTTTTTTTTTAATTTTTTCCTCGCATTATTTTTTTAACAAAAAGATTTTTTAACTGCCTTTCTAATGGATAATTTAAATATCTACAAAAAAATCATCTATCTTCACTAGAATTGCATAAATTTCGAGATAATTTGTAAATGTCTCATATTTGGGCACCCATAATCAACCATTAAATTGCTCTTACAAATTTGTTCCCTATTGAAAGTGATAGTTAATTGCCTATATCGCCTAAATAATTAAAAATAAACTAAAAAGCAAACAAATAGGGCTTAAATAAAAAAATATAAATAAACTTATTGTATTATTAAAACACCGCTTAAAATAACTTTTTTTAAATAATAATAATTTTTGATTAAAAAAAAATAGAAATCTAAGTCAAATTTCAATGAAAATACTTCTAGCTACGCTTATTAAAAGTCCCAACGTCAGCTTTCTTATCTCTAAAGCAATGCCCATACCAATCTTGCTTAAAAAAAAACTTGTAAACAAAAATAAAAAAAGAAAAAAATGTTTTTTTTTAATTTTTCCTTGCATTATTTTTTTAACAAAAAGATTTTTTAACTGCCATTCTAATGGATAATTTAAATATCTACAAAAAAATCCTCTATCTAAATGTCTCATATTTGGGCACCCATAATCAACCATTAAATTGCTCTTACAAATTTGTTCCCTATTGAAAGTGATAGTTAATTGCCTATATCGCCTAAATAATTAAAAATAAACTAAAAAGCAAACAAATGGGGATTAAATAAATTAATACCAATCTATATAATTTATCTGTCGAAAACTGCAAATAGCTAAAATTATTATACGTTTTTAAGAAAAGGTTGATTTTTTTCCAAATATTATTCAATATGCTTACAGACCTGTCAAATTGGCTTATCCGAAAATTTTGATCCACGGTGTTCATGTTTTTTCCCCCTTAAAATTAATAAGGGTAACACTAAACTGTTTTACTTTTTTTTTAATACGTTAAGTAAAATTATCAAAACAGACTTTCGCTAACTGAGAAATCGTAATCTTTTCGTGTTTTTTAATAACCAACTGCACAGCTGTTCTGGCACAAGTCCCTTTCGATCTCAAAAAGGCTGACTTTCGAAAATTCGCACACGATTTTTTTATATAACAATTAATTTCAGCGTCAACATCGGACACATTTTTTTTAAGACTGAAAATCCCGAACAGATGTCCTTAACAATTAAACCCGACCAAATGGTTACTGTCAAGGCGAGACAGTTATTGCGAAAACCGATCGACGCGTGGATAAACAAACGAAATAAATAAAACACGTACATACATCCAAAAAGACGACGGTTTGGTGAATATCATAGTGGGGCTGCATAAACGGCCTCGAGCAGAATTTGTAGGCGCCGGCAAGTGAGAGCTCAGATATATTGTGAAATTTTATGAACATTTCTTTTTATCTTAAGAAGAGCCCACAAAGACTTACGTAAAACGTTAAGAGTTCTTCTGTATGTGGAAAGTATTCCATGTTGAAACACGTTTGCCTCCTAATCTAACATAAAAGTGCATCATTCAGGCCAGCTTGTAAAACAAATGCAATAACTAAAGGTGTTAGTCAAGCATATAAAGCCGTACACACACCAGAAAAGTAATAAATTTATATATATATATATATATATATATATATATATATATATATATATATATATATATATATATATATATATATATATATATATATATATATATATATATATATATATATATATATATATATATTGTGTAGGAAATTTTTTAATGCTCTAAAAAAAAAGGTTTAAATAAAAATTTAGTAAGGTCAGCTTTTGGAGTTAAGCTCAGCCATTGATTTTTTAAATAATGGTATTTTTAAAAAAATATTTGTTTTAAAATTTTTTTCGAGTAATAAAAATTCCAAACACAAAAAGAATTTTTTTCAAAAGTTTTTAGATGGATAATAGAAAATTGACCATCGCTACCTATAAATATCAAAATTAAGAGTCTATCATGTGCCAGGGTCTTTATTTTGGTATAATCTACAGATTTTATTCGAAAAAACAAAAAAGATCGTTTTTTTTTAAACACTCTAATACACAGGGTGTTTCCCAAGTTGAGGCTTTTTTTTAACAGTGTATAAACTCGTTAAAATAATCAACTTTTTTAAATAACATTAAAAACCCAAAAATAACAAAGCTACATAAATTTATTTGGAAGTGTGTCTTATCCGGGCCTGGGCATAAAAGGATAGTTTATTTCTTATTTACGCTTGTTTTTTGTCTTGTTAATCACGCAGGAGTAATCAGTCGTGTTGCCTTAACCGGATGAGGCAAGGATTAATTTTAATTTTAAATCATTGTTAAATCGCGAAAATAACAAAATTCAAAAACAATGAAAACGTGAATATTTTCCTTATTTATGGAGATTGTCATTATTCTGCAAAAGTTGCTTGGAGATTATACGCGGGACGGTTTCCCTTGTTGTGGGGTCGTACTGGACCCAAGTACTCGGGTGATTGCAAGTCAGGTCGGTTTAAGAAAAAAAAATGTGGACATCAATGCGGGAAAGTCATGTTCAACGTGTCCAAGCAGAACAGCTCGAACACTTCTTGGGCGGTGACAACTTACTTAAGGCAGAACCGTATTTGACACACTAAATGAATGTAAGTTCCTTATTTTTTAGTATTTTAAAAACATTTATTTAAAAAAGTTGTTTATTTTTATGAGTTCTATGTACAGTTAAAACGAGCGTCAACTTATGAATCACCCTGCATATATATATATATATATATATATATATATATATATATATATATATATATATATATTATATATATTAAATAAACAAATTGCAAACGTCATTTAAAGGATTAAAATATGAAACTGTCAAACACTTTTAATTTTAGGGCGGATCAGGCACATTTACGATTTTGTGAATCTAAATTATCATTAATGAATTTAATCTATTTTATTTAAACAGTATGGCATCAATTCCTAGTAATTTAAAAGATTCAAAGAAATTCTAATATTTTAACACATACCTTCTAATCGTTGTTGCCAAATAATAGATAATAAACTTTACAAAACTATTAACGTTTTAATATTTCTTGCTTGCTTTACTAAACAGAAAAAAAAAAGATTAATTGAAAACTGACAAATCCCCGAGAGTAAACTTGACTTAGCAAGAAGTTGGAACTTAATAATCAAAAAATTATTGATGTACTTAGCATAGAGACGGGGATCTCTGGAGAATTTTTTTAAAAATCTTATCAACACCTATGCGCACGCGGGATTTACACATATATAGTAGTTTTTAAATCGATTAAGTAATTTTTTAGATAGATTAAATTTTAATATGACTAATTACGTATCATCAAAATACTTCCTTAAAAGATGCATATAAAAAAGATTTGGTGTTATCTATGTAAGTATTTACTTTACTAACAACAATCTGTGGCGCTAAAAGTTCTTGATTACATGTAGGTATAATAACGATAAATATTTTAAACTAGTTATGATACACATGGTGTTTTACGTCAGACTATCAATAGATCATACTAATTCAGTTCTTTTTTTATTACTTGGACGGTTATGGGTAAAAAAATGCGTTGTAGCTAACTTGGCACTTCTTTTAATAAAAAATTGCGATTATTATTAACAGAGAACGAAAAAAAAAATCTTTTGATTTTTGATAAGTCAAAACACATAAGAGATAGCGAAAATTGCAAAAAAAAATCCTTAAAGAGAAGGAGATTTCCAAAGAAAAGTTTAACGCTGAAAATGGGCCTCCGCGCGACCTTTTCATTTCGCGCTCAGAGTCAAAACCAAGTCCGTCACACTAAATGATTCTTTTTAGGGTATTAAAAATGTAACTTAAAATTAATTTTTCAACAAGTTAAACAGTTAATTATTTTTTTAAATTTAGTCTTTATTGTACATTAAAAAAATGTTTAAATAATTGTCGTAAAAACTTTTCGGCACGTGGAGCCCTTTTTATATACATATTTAACAAGATCACGCCATAAAAGTTCAATAAATTTCTATATTTTGTTTATAACAATTTTATAACTTTGACAATATTACTTTGATTTTTCATATTTTGTCAAAGTTTTAAAATTATTATAAACAAAGGATGAAATTTTTAAAACTTTTATAGCGTAATCTTGTTAAGTATGTATATAAGAAGAGCACCACGAAGCGAACATTTTTTCGACAACTATTTAAACTTTTTTTTTAATGTATAATAAGATGTAATTTCGAAATACTCTGCTGTAATAGTTTTTTAAATTTGGATTTAGTTTTTAATATTTCCTTTAGCGAAAGTCACCATAAAATCGGTTATGTTTAGATACTATTTTCTCTTAACTTGATTCATATTTCAAAAATCCGTGACAGCAGAGGCATAGATTATTTCCTTACCTTTAAAATGGTGTATAATTTATGTCATTTACGTAAAAAATAGTTACCCAAAAACGTTATCTCCTGTAGGCTTGCAATCGGAAACAAGATCGCATCAATACACCGAATTTGGAAGAACCTAAATAAAATATAATATTTTTAATGCGGCTATACGAAAATTGTGGTAGTGGGAGTTTGTTAGTCTCCGCCCACCGTCTCCGCGTCCTTTCGCCCGACCCCTAAGGTGTAGCGTAAATGCACTCTTAATGATTAATACCTTTAAATAAATTATTTAGTGTGACGTACTCGGTTTTAACTCTGAGCGCGCAACCAAAAATGTTGCGCGAACGCCCATTTTTAACGTTAAATTAAAATTATAAATGATGATAAGATAGAGTTTTAGGAGTTGGGACTTTTTTTTGGAAAACCTCCATCCCAACTAACTTTCTACCAAATTAAGTTAAATTTAAAAGGTGTATTTTATTAATGTAATGCTTAAATTCACTTTTGGCCTTTTAAAAAATGTTGTTAAAGTATTTCTATGCTTAACCCATTTTGATCCAATGAAAAACTTCTTTTAGCCTAGCTATTTACACTAAATTTAGATTTTTTTGGCCTTTTTATTTCAAAATTTGCTGAACGGATGTTTATACAAATTTGGTACAGTTTGGCCATAAAGTTGTTTTATTTTTTTTAATTTTTATTTACCATACGCCTGTCTCATAATTTTCAAAATTAGTATATTTTTAAGCCAGTTATTATACCAAAATTGGTTTAATTTGGGTATTGTGTCCTTTAAAAGTACCCTTTTAAACGATTTAATAAAAAATACCGTTAATGTAAAAACTCGTTTATACAATTAAAAAAAAATAGACATTCACCCAAAACAAGATTTTGCTGAATTTAATTTTTATTTATAATATATATATATATATATATATATATATATATATATATATATATATATATATATATATATATTATATATATATATAAAATACTTTTTTAAAATTTAATAAAAATACCGTTAATGTAAAAACTCGTTTAATACAATTAAAATAGACTTACCATAACAAATTTTGCTATATATATATTTTATATATATATATATATATATATATATATATATATATATATATATATATATATATATATATATATATATATATATATATATATATATATATATATATAAATATATATATGTTATAGTCAATCCTCAGGTCTGACTTAGGGTCTTAGTCAAAGCCCAAACAAATGAAGTTTTTCGGCCTCTGACTAAAGAATTTTCGTCAAACCTAGGAGAAACTAATTTGGTCAGGCAAACGTCAAAACTCAATTTAATAGTCATAGTTAAAATAAAAAAAATTAGTCTTTATTTAGACATGGTAAGACATTATGGCATTTAGAATTGCACAATACGTCAGATCCCTTACATTTACAACTAACCACAACTAACCAAAACTAACCACAACTAACCAAGTATAAACTTATTTAAACGTGTTACAAGTACAGTCGACGTTTAACCGAGTCTGCCAGTCGCTTCTAGAATCGACTAGGCAAAGCCCGAAACAGATTATTTTACTTTTGACGTTTGACTGAAAAGTTAGGAACTTGTAGGTTTAACTAAAAATACTTTAGTCAAAGGCCGAAATTGGAATTTATTTCGGGGTTAGCCCGAAGGCTTTGGTCAAACCTAAGATAAACCAGTCATTCCGCGAAGAGAATATCGACCTTTGTCTATGACATATATATATTTATTTATTTATATATATATATATATATATATATATATAACAAATAAATGTGTTTTGGCAAACATGGCATTTTTTTTTAATTACTTAATGGGAGGAGGCGATGAAATAACATCTTCAAAAAAACATGTACCAAAAGTATATTTAATAATTATTGAAGCAATGACCGACTCATATTAAAAACAATAAACTCGTAAAAAAACATTCAAACAAACAAAAACTTGCAATAAAATAATTAAACGAAAGATATTTTTCAAAATTTAAATAATCCGAAAATTATAGTAACGAAGACAAATATTTAACAATGGCGAACATTTATAAAAAAGTCAGTTAAAAAGGTCGCAGTGCTAAAACAACAGTTAAAATGATTAAAATAATTAAATTTACCGATGGACTTAGCAATTGTTAACAACGGTTTAGAATGTTTAACAAAACGTCATTGTCAGTGTGATTCAATGATTTTAGTAGGTAACCTGCCAAAATCTGACATTTTGTTAAACATTCTAAACCGTTGTTAACTTTTGACAATTGCTAAGCCCATTGCTAAATTTAACAATGCGATCATCACTCGGCCGTTTATGTTTAACACATTTTGTTTGAATCCACAATAAAGCAGTTTTTGTGTGTTTAAAAAAATGCAGTCAAAAGTTAATAATAATTTCATTTTAAAGCATTTTAAATTTCAAAAATTATCATCAATTATTATTATTTTACTTTAAGCATTCCAACAATTTCGCATAATATTCCAAGTATCTAGAAAAAACAAAATGCTAAGTCATCTAACACATACCTGTCTATTAAGGGTTCTAAGTAAAAGGTAAAGATAACAAACTTTACAAAAATATTCGTGTTTAAGCTGTCGTGTACTTCACCGATCAAAAAGATTGAAAACTGACAAATCCTTGACAGTGAACTTGATTTAACGAGAAATTAAAACTTAATGATCGAAAAATGATTGATTTTTTGTATTTAGCATGGAGACGGGGATGTCTAGCGAATAAGAAAAAAAATCTTATCAATACTTATGCGCACGCAGGATTTACACATATATAGTATTTTATAGGTTTATCTATATAATATTGTAAACAATCCAATTTTTGTTATGACTAATTGCGTATCTTCAAAACTACTTCCTTAAAAGTTGCATAGTAAAAAGATTTGAAGTTATTTAAGTACTTATTTTAATAAAGAGAAAAAAGGTGGCTTTAAAAGTGGTTGATAAAATTTAGGTATAGTGATAAACAATAATTTATACTAACTTATTCCGTTGCCAAACTTGGAGTGTTTCGTCAAAACTGGGCGCAATTTCTTATAAGGTTTAAGATAAATAAGTGTAGTAATATTATCATTTATCAAACCTTTAGCTGTATATCCAATTTTTACACATCAAGGCAATTTAATTATTTCTGGAAATACTAACCTGAAAAAAATGAGTTTTGACAGACGTGAAAGTTTTCCCGATAAATATTTTGTTGGTAATTGTCGCAAGTCTTGTATTGGACAATAAAAGGGCTTTAAGTACAAATCTTTTACATATTGTGGTACATACAGATTTGCATTTACTCCAATATGTTTATCCAGGCGCACGACAGTGGGCCAGGCCAAGTTATGGCCTACCGCAGGAATGTGTGTATATTACCCGAAATGTTTCGGCCTATTTTTCTCCTAATATAATATAAAATGTTTGAGGACTCTACATCAATTTGCATAATTTCAAGTTTATTTGTTGTAATTGGTAGCATAAAACCTTCAATCGTTTCGCTATTTAAGCACTGATTTCCCTTACAATGCTTACAGTACTGATTACACTTTAAGCCAAGTTTCCTGCAACAACCTCTGTTGTTGCAGTTCGTTTTGCAGGAACATGTCATGAAGTCTTTTACTAAAACATCTGAAATCATAGGTTCATCGAACAAATTTGGTTCCGAATTTTTTTTAATGTTATTATTGTGGGAAAAAAGAGTAAAAAATGTGCTTTTAAATTTGAATTTTACACTATTATCAGTCGGCCATTTTGAATTTTCGGATTTTCTCCTTATATTCGTAATCACCGACCTTGATAACCCCCGAGTATAAAATTTGGACAATTATTTATGCGTTTTAGAGCAATGTAACATTTTTTTAAACTGGTGCTAATTGTGCACTTTTCGATCCTAAATGACCCAACTTGTAAGTTAAATCTTGTATTATACTTAAAAAAATATTAAAATTTATTCTGTTTTTTGATTGAACTCCTTTGAAAACCCTTGAAAATGCACAAAAATCGCAAAAAATGCACTTTTTTACATATTTAGCCATTTTTAGGCACTTTTCCCACCTTTTCGAGTGTCCGGGTTATGATTTTTTGATTTTTTATAACTCAAATATATATTCTAAGCAATGAAATCTAATGGAGATAAAACTTTTTGAACACCATCTATTTTTCATAATTTCTGACGGCCTAGCCTGTGAAAAACATATAACGCCCATCGAAACTATAACCACCAAAACCCCCTGTATAAAAAATTTGGAGCAAATCGGTCGATTTTTAAAAGATACGTCCGCCATATTGGATTCGCCATCTCAAATTTTGCAAATTAGACCTCGGCTTCATGATCAGCGACAACGAAAACCCACGGAAATCAAATTTAGTGCAAATCGGTTAAATTTTAAAAATTAGGCCAGCATACGAGATTTTTGACCGTCATATTGAATCCGCCATGTTAGATTTTTTTAACCTATCAAACCAGATTTTTAGGAGCATCCATCAGCTACAATTTGAGACAAAAAACAAACCGATTGGTTGCAAATTTTTATTTTTACAAGCTTCTTCTGCTGGACATATATTATTTTAAGGAGGGTGGAAATTTTTAACATAATTGCCAAAATAACACTGGGCAAAAATGGTATATATTAAGAATAACATTAACCAAATCTGACATCTGTAAAAATGGCATTTGTTTTGCCAATATCATCTGTCAAAATATCTGTAAAAATTATGTCTGTCAAAAATAATATTTCACATAAAATATATTATGAATTTTACGTTATTATTTAGGCGTTTTAAAAATGGGAGTTTTTAAAAGAGGTTTAACATCCTAAAAAATTTCTCACATAATTTTCGTACCCAAACAGTCGCTCAGAATCAAGCACTTTCAGCCTGGAAAAACCTACGAGGGTTTAAGTCATTAAAACATTTTAAAGTATGAGCTGCCAGGAGAACACCAAAAAAGAAAAACAAATCATGCATGTCCAAAATTATAATTTAAAACAAAATATCAGGCATATTATATTACTATTTAATCGTTTAAAAAATAGAAGTTTGAAAAAATGGTTTAATATCCTAAAAAAATTATCACTTAATTGTATTACTCTAACATTCGCTTAACATCAAATAAAATTTTAAAGTACGAAACACTCTATGAGCTTTTAAAAACAATTTTTTTATTAATGAACTTACAAAAATTTAAGACAAGTTACACACCTTTCTTTTTTTTAAGTCACTCAAGCTACTACATATAAGGTTTATTACATTTTTATAACATAACTACCAGAACTGATAAATTTTACAATGAATACTTGAGACCATATGCCCCATTATTATTACAAACATTAATTTTTTTTTAATTTCAGCCCTTGTTAAAAGCCTGGAAGCTAAAGTGAGCAATAATTATGCATTTTAAGACTAGATCGTAATTTTAAAATTTTATCTTTGTAAACAACAATCCTATTGGGTGTTAAATGTCTCCTGATCCAGCTATTTTTACAATAGGATATTTTTTTCTAGCTTACCATAAATGCATAAATTTTATAGCGTTTATTTTAGGAAAAAGTTACACTAGACAAACATAGGTTTAAAAAAACCTTTGACGTTATGATCTTTTTTCCAGAATTACACTATTTTATCAATAATCTTTCGGTATCTCCAAGAATTAGGTATTTTATTTAATTCAATAAGCCACGAGCCGAAACACGCCCTCAAATAATAGGTATATTGTTCCGGGAATTGGAGAAAACTTTCTTTATAATAAACAATAAATCTTATTTAATCAAAAATAATAAAACTAATTCGACTGACGAATCACGTACACCCTGACTAAAAAAAGAAATGTATTAAAGTTTAACTTAAAACATACTTTTTCAAAAATAAATCGAAAGAAGGAAAAATGCTAATTATTTTACTTTGTACCCGACCAGGCAAAAGGGTGTATCTGTCTAACGGCTGAGTGATGATCGCATTGTTAAATTTAGCAATGGACTTAGCAATTGTTAAAAGTTAACAACGGTTTAGAATGTTTAACAAAACGTCATTATCAGTGTTATTTAATGATTTTAGTAGGCAACCTGTTAAAATCTGACATTTTGTTAAACATTCTAAACCGTTGTTAACTTTTAACAATTGCTAAGTTAACAACGGTTTAGAATGTTTAACAAAATGTCAGATTTTGACAGGTTGCCTACTAAAATCATTGAATAACATTAAAGTGACGTTTTGTTAAACATTCTAACTTTTAACAATTGCTAAGTCCATTGCTAAATTTAACAACGCGATCATTACTCGGCCGTTAGTGTTGTAAATGAAAATATTGGAAATTTTGGAAATATCAAAAAAAAATGCGTTTTAACTATCAAAACAAATATTTTTATATATTTCTTATACTTTTGTGCAGTACAAATTTCACACTAGAAAAATAATTGCCGAAAAAGTTCGTATATTATTACGATTACGAATAATAAAATCTCGATCTCGGAGATTCACCGATTATTGCTTGTTGGCTATTGCTGGCTTTAGAAGAAGTTAAATTGCACTTCCATGAAGACGCATTGATGCTAAATACAATATTCAAGGTGTGTTTGATATCGATGAAGATATGACTCTTGATTAAGTTGCACAACTTGTGTCTCGTAGTCAGCGACGGTTTAAGGTTCTACCGGGCCCTAGGCGGCAGTAGGTATGGGGTCCTTCAAAGGGAAGGGATGTAATAGCGCCGCAGGCGAATTTTTTTTTGGTTGCCACGCCCAAATGAACTTTTTACATTTTTTTCGCTAATTGTTTTGAAAGTTGCCTCCTCTCCGATTTTGACCAAATATGGCATACGGGGGTTTTTTGGGGCGCTAATTACGAATCTGAAAAAATTATTTTCGGCAACTATTCGTTTTCAAGATATTCATCATTAAAGTTAAAAATCAAACTAACCCCATTTTCACTATATTCTCCCTTCTTTTTGTACACAATTCTTAATTTTTACACTAAAGTGGCACACAATATTTTATAAACACCTTTTAAAACCTTGTATTTTTATTTATTTTACACTTATTTCCATTAAATTGCGAAATTTCAAGTTCAAAGGCAGCAGCCATATTTGCTTAAAATAACTTGTGTACAGCCCGGGAAAAAACTAAAAGAGATAGAACAAATCTGATTGTGCGATCTCGATTTCGATTTTTGAAACAAATTCAATGGTGAAACTAAATCATGGATAACTTGATTCGTTTTGGAGATACAGAGTGTTTTTCAAATTTTGTCAATTTGGCCAGGCACTTGTAACTCGCTTGGTATTAGAGATAGAAAAAAAGTATAAATAGAAAAGTTTTAGGGATTTTTGCGTAGAATTCAGTAGCGTACCTATATTTTTTTATTGACTTTTATTTTTAAGTTATAACACATAGTTGGGTTTTTTTAAATGGAACACCCTGTATATTTTTTTAAAAATGGATAGAGCTTGCAAAGACCAAATTAATGATATATAGTTTAATGGGTCTGTCTGTAATAGATCTTGCGTAAATTGGCAAAAACCTATAAAATTAAAAGATGTAACACAAAGTTGTTTTTTTTAATGGGACACCCTGTGTATTTCTTTAATAACTAATAAAACAGACAAAGATCGATTAAATAATATATGGTTTAATGGGTCTGTGTGTAATAGATCTGGCCCAAACTGACAAAAACCATAAAAAATTAAATAAAACCAAAAATGAAAACTATGTAATTTTAATATCTCAAAATCATAATAAAAACATATTAATAATAATATTAAGATACGAAGCAATATAATTTTAATTTATACTTAAAAGGGAGAACTATTTAATTATCTTAAAAAAAATACATTTTTAGATAAACTAAAATTTAACATAATTACCAGTAATACTAATATTATAAGTTGAATAATTTAAACAAACAAAAAAGAATTAATTATTTTATAAATTTTAATTACGAAATACTTAGGTCCTTTACAGCAAATGTTCAAATTGCAAACCATTATTTTCTATACATTTTTCGCAACGTTTAGCGACACTTCTTAAAGCATTATATATATGCAAGTTGGACACCTTTTGTAAACTGTTCCTAAAATGCATGTGTAATTCATTTAAATTGTTGCTCTTAGTTTTATAGGTTTCGTTTTTAACAAATCCCCAGAGGAAAAAGTCCATAGGGGTAAGGTCAGGTGACCGTGCCGGCCACCTAACTGGACCATTGGTACCTATCCACTTATTGGGAAAATGTTCATCAAGAAATAACCTCGCGGCACGGGCATTGTGGCAAGAATTACCGTCTTGTTGAAAGATGACATTATTCATTTTCAGAAGGGGAAGATTATCTATCTCATTTAATAAATTTTCTTCCAAAATATTTAAATAAAGGTCTGTTGTGAGATTGTCATCAAATTCAAAATGGCACAAAATTCTGTTCTTATAAAGTGCACACCACACATTAAAACCGAATTTCCCTTGTCTGACTCTGTTTACTGTCAAACGAGGATTTCCGTTTGACCAGTAAAGATTATTGTGGCGATTAAACAGTCCATCACTAGTTACTCGAACTTCATCTGTCCATATTATCTTTCTGGAAAACTCTGTATCTTGTTCACATTGCCGGAGATACCACAAACAAAATGTGATACGGCGTTCTGCGTCACCCGGATGTAAATTATGGATTTTTCTATAAACATATTGATGGTAATTGTGGCGTTTTAAAATGTTTTTACTTTTTTTTCTATTAACACCAATAGCATCCCAAATTTGTCTGGATGATGCAGTAGGTTTTGCGACAACATACCCTATTGTATTCATTTCTTCCAGCTCTCTGTTTTCTTTATTATAGGTCTTTGAACGTGGTTTTTGAAAAGATCCAAAGGAAATCAAATTACTTACTAATCTGGCGAACATTTTCTGTCCTGGTTGCCTTCGTTCTGGATATCTATTAAAATACAGATTTAATGCATTTATACTATTTTTTCCACTTTCAATGAAACATTCCAACATATTAAATTTTTCGTAATTTTGAAACTCCATTTTATAAAATAATATCACTGCTTCCAAATAAGTCATACTAGTATGTCAGTTGCATTTGTTTCATACGGGGTTTTATACTCAAAGCCTACTTTAGAAAATGTTTCCCTTTTTCAATCATGATAAACACAGCAATATCAAAACTTTTTTATATAAAGTTTAGGCATAGGTTTAATAGTATGAATTATTAAATATATATTTTAGTCTTGGATTTTTTATTCGTAATTTAAATTTTAGTTATATAGAAGTTAGAAAATTGGTTAAATAATAAAATAAGTGTTAGCAAGGATCGGATATACGATTTTTTTACGTTTTTGGCAGTTTGCCCAAGATCTATTGAACACAGACCCATTAAACCATATATCATTTGGTTGATATTTGTCAGTTGCAATACTTATTAAAGAAATACACAGGGTGTCCCATTAAAAAACAACAACTTTGTCTCAAATATTTTAATTTTTATAGGTTTTTGCCAATTTGCGCAACATCTGTTACAGACAGACCCATCAAACTATATATCATCGAATTGGTCTTTGTAAGCTCTATCCATTTTTAAAAAAATATACAGGGTGTTCCATTTGAAAAAACCCAACTATGTGTTATAACTTAAAAATAAAAGTCAATAAAAAATGTATAGGTACGCCACTGAGTTCTACGCAAAAATCCCTAAAACTTTTCTATTTATACTTTTTTTCTATCTCTAATACCAAGCGAGTTACAAGTGCCTGGCCAAATTGACAAAATTTGAAAAACACTCTGTATCTCCAAAACGAATCAAGTTATCCATGATTTAGTTTCACCATTGAATTTGTTTCAAAAATCGAAATCGAGATTGCGCAATCAGATTTGTCCTATCTCTTTCAGTTTTCGCTATACCCTGTAAGGTCAACGAAAAGGCGCCATCCTGTACATACATGGTTGCGGCCACGTTGAAAGTGGATGTTTGCAATTAAATGAAAACAAGGTGTAAAATAAATATAAAAACAATTTGTTAAAAGGTGTTTGTTAAATATTGTGTGCTAATATAGTATAAAAATCAATAATTCTGTGCAAAAATAAGGAGGAATAGTGTAAATAAGGTTAGTTTGATTTTCAACTTTGATGATGAATATTTCGAAAACTAAACGTTGCCGAAAAAATATTTTTTTAGATTCGTAATAAGCGCCCCAAAAAACCCCCATATACCAAATTTTGTCAAAATCGGAGAGGAGGCAACTTTCGAGACAATTACCTTTATTTCTAAATTATGAAAAAATTATACAGCTAATAATTTTTATTTTTGGTAGGTGTTTGGGTTAGGAGGGAATATATTTATTATTAGGTAAATAAAAATTAACCCAAAACATATTTTTTTAAAAGCCTTTAGTTGTGGGAGGGAGTATTTCGGTGGAGTTCTGGTGTGTTAGGTAAAAATAAATGCAATATAATTTTGTGAAAAAGAATTTTATAGTTGAATAAAATATAAAGCGAAAACAAAAAAAAATACTTTTCCATTAACAAAACTAAAAATACTGCGCGAGGTTGCCAGAACATTTTTAATTTTAGAGTGGATTGCGGGCCCTATTGAGCTCCTGGGCCCCAGGCGGCCGCCTAGTCTGCCTAGTGGTAAAACCGGCACTGCTCGTAGTCGTGTGTGTCTTAAATTTTTATTTATATTAATGATTTTTGCCTTTTAACTTTTGGATAACAATTCCACTCATGTATAAATTACCCTTAAAATGTTAAAAATCAAAATTTGTTACCGGATAAAAGGAAAAAAACACTGGCTAAAAAAATCGGTAAATTTACGGTTCTATGAATCGGGTCGTCCATTGTTACCTTAGTAGCGATTGTATTTTAAATTATTAGTTCATTATTATTTTGCTTTTAGCTTTGTTTCGTTCGCGCAATTGTCTTACCAAATACCATTCGTACTTAGATTTTGAGCCATATATTTTTTCCTGGTTTTGAATACTTTGGCAATTTAACTCGTTTCTGAAAATTACTTGAGCTACCCTCTCGTGAATATCCGACCAAATCTGACCATTTATAGTATTACCTATGATAAACTTTCATTAAATGTTTAGTTTTGTGAGTTTTGTAGTTTATATTTTTATACTTCCGATATTTTTATATATTTCCTAAGTTTCCTGATATATTTCCGAAAATATTTTCAAATATATATTTTCGGAAATTTTCCAACACTAATCTGTATAAAATCATACCCTTAGAAAAAAATGTCTTCAATGGACAACTTTATTATATTTCTAAAGCGGAAATATTAACCAACAGAAGAAAGTAAGTACTTTATTTTTAAAATTCTATAATGCAGTCCTTAAATAAACAAAAGCGAAACTGACAGCCTAAAAATAGATAACTGCATGAAATAGCCACCGATTTGAAAAAAAGTATTACCATATTTATAATTTTAAGTTAAATTAACTGGGTTAACCTTCGCATAACTGAAAATGGTATGTTACATTCCACAATATGTCGTTGCTTTCTCGACCGCAATAAAATTTAAATGACAGCCCTTAGTGGTAAACCCAGCCATAAATAAGTTGCCCGACAAATATCTATTGTGTAAGCACCGCACCTTTTGAAAGGGTACAGGTCCTGATTATCTACTAATATCAATAGTTTAGGTTAGCTATTTTGGATGCTCAATAATACACACGAAAATACCTTGGCAAACTCCCAACGACTGATGAACTAAGATGAAGACTCTGCTTTATATTAAACACCTGCAATTTGCCTTTAACCTTCATAATATACCAAAAACTGGGTATAATAATAAATAAAGGAAATTTTAAGTCCGGACCTACATGCGGGTACCTAAGTTTATTGAGTTTTACAACTAACAGCAGCGAGTAATCAACGAGTTATTGTGGAATGTACTGTAGGTATATGTTTAAAACCAGAAACCCATACTTGTTGGCAGAAAGCCCGTGACCCGTTAAAATAGCCCCGAAAAAATAACCCTGTATAAATGGCCCAAATACATTTTAGCCCCTGTTATAATAGCCTCAAACAAAAAAGCACCAAAGATAAAAATGATTATTTTTTGTATCATTTATTTCGTTCACTACTTACTACAACGCTTGATAGATAATTTGGAAACACCCTTTAGAACAATCATTATTTTTCGCAAAGATACTGTTTGTTACCGTTTATATGACTATTTCTTTTATTCTGTGTAAAAAAACGAGAGGGGATACACGATAGTAAACGATTACGCGAAAAAATCCTAAATAATATTTCTAATTATTGTATGTCAAACTCACGGATCGAGAGGAAGAGAAACCAGAATCTGTCGGCAAAAGGCAAAGACCATTCTCTCGTCCCGTCTCAAGCTTTTAAACAAGAGAATAATTCCTCGTCTCGGCACCACTAACTTGTAATATATATAAAATATAATATTAAATGTGGCCCCCTTAAGAAACATTAACATACGTCTATGTCTTATAGGTATAATTGCTAGAATGACACCTTATCTATTTTACCAAATTTGCTGTTCAATTCGGTTATCAAGTTCTTGTAATATAAATTATTTTACATTTGAACCATTAAACAATACTGCTAGCGTACGTCCATAATGCACAAAAGCTGTCAGAATTAAGACTTTGTCCCAGCCAATTACTACAATTGTATTAAATTTAATTTAATTCGGTCGGCGGGCGAAAATTCGGCACTAAATGACCATTTATACCTGTTAAGAGAACAGGTACCTGGCAAGAACTAGGAATATTGGGCGCCGCCGTACACTTTGGTTAGTTTTTGTAATGAGGGTCAATTACAGGTAATGAAGGTAGAAAATATGGGCTTTAAAATATTTGGGGCATATTTGGGGGTAGTTAGAAATATTGTTTTAGTTTAGTTTCCTATTTCATCTTGAAGTGCTAATACGTACATATATTTTTATAATATTTAAATTTGTGCTATAGTCCAGTCTCGTATTGTTTTTCTTTAAAATGACACCTGTACCGGTTCTAATAAAAAAATGAACGTGGATGCGATTTGTTGTCGTTGGAAAATCATCTATTTTCCAAAACTAAAGAGTTGAAGAGCGGTGAAGTTTATTGGAGGTGCAGTAAAAAGAATTTGAAATGTCCCGCTAAAGTTTTTATATTGGCCCTGACTTAACTATTTCAAGAAGCGACTTACAACATAATCATGAAGCTGACATCAGGAAGTTACATTCCAAAATTATTTCAAACGCTTGTAAACGCAAAGCCGAAGAAGACATCAGTGAGAAACCTTCTAAAGTAATTAGAAAATATCTTTCTACAAATCTTCCAGAAGCTTTAACATT
>JAHBCN010007845.1:0-41521 GCA_019359885.1 Listronotus oregonensis | reverse complement strand
TACATTCAGAACAAAAATTTGTGAGCTTGGAAGTACCGACGCAGTGGGACGGACTAATAAAAATGTTCAAAATCATTTAAGGAATACGGATAGTCTTTTTCAGAATTTTCGGATACATTTTCGGACCTCTGGAAAAATGACTGAATAGAAAAAATTTGAGACCTATGCTAAAATTCTGAAAAATTTCACTCATATTTCTGAATCACACTAAATACTTTTTGTGCAAAAAATTTGTTCTGTGAAAGCCACCGTTTTCGGCATAAGGGGTATTTCTTAATAAATAACACAGCCCACAAAAAAAGGTCGAGATCTGTGGGTCGGACCATGATATTTCCATGTATTTTTTAATGCTGAATCCAAATCCGGCCTCAAAAAAGGCTCTACACGTCTGGGATTGGCTTAGGAGACCAAAAACTACCCCTAGAAGGGGTGGAAAATGAATTTATAGATGCCAGATTAGTGGTCGAAATGTTTTTCCCCTACTGAAATTCACCCTCTAAGACCAAAACTACCCCTAAGAAGGGATTGACAATCGAGTTTTGCACGCCGGAATCGCAACGGGGTATTCTCATGTACTTGTCAACGCTGGATCCGAATTGGTGATCTTAAACTTTTTGCCTCACTGAAATTTACCCTCTAAGACCAAACCTACCCCTCGGGATCCGGCGTCCATAACTCGATTTTCCACCCCTACCTACGGGTAGTTATGGTCCTAGATGGTGAATTTTAGTAGAGTAAGAACTGTTCGATCACAAATTCAAGTTCCGAGTTAACAAGTACGTGAAAATACCACCATTGCTATTCCGACGTCTAAAGCTCAATATTCCACCGCTCCCTAGGGGTAGTTTTGGCCCTTAAGGGTGCATTTCAGTAGAGTAAAAAGTTTTAGATCACAAATTCGGATCCAGAGTTGACAAGTACATGAGAATACTACCGTTGCGATTTCGGCGTCCAAACCTTGTTTTTCCACCCCCCTTAGGAGTAGTTTTGGCTTTTAAAGCTACATTACAGTAGGGTAAAATTTTTTGATTACATATTCAAATCCGGCCCTACCTAAGGGTAGTTTTGGTCCTAAAGGGTGAATTTTATTAGATCACAAATGCAAGTTCAACGTTGGAAGTACATGAGAATTCCACCGTTGCGATTCCGCGTACAAAACTCGATTTTCCACCACTTCCTAGGGGTAATTTTGGTCCAAGAGGGTGAATTTCAGTAGGGGAAAACTTTTTGACCACTAATTAGGGTCTAGCATTGAAAAGTACATCGAAATACCATGGTTGATCATCTGGCATCCAGAAATCCCTTCCACCCAAGGGGTAGTTTTCGGCTTCTGGGGCCAATCCCAAAATACATGGGAATATCATGGTCCGACCTACGGATCTCTACCTTTTTTTGTGAGGCTGTGAATTGACCAGGGTTGGCAAAAAACAACTTTTTTCGATTTTGACCGTGGTCAAAATTGGTTTTGGCCGTCCAAAACTGGTCAAAACCTTGAAGTTATTTTTTAAAGCCTAGCAACCATGTATCGCTATGATGACGTATTAGTGTAGGTATAGACGCGTGTGCCGGTAGTATGTAACTACCGGCACACGCGCACCCGCACAACTTGTGAGCGGACGAAGCAGTGAGGCGGCACGCAGCAACGCTGCTGAACTTAAACAGTGGATTAAAAAAAACGGTTTTATTGTGATGATGAACCTTTGTAACGTTTTTTTATAACAGCGAGTTTAATTTGAGGTATAATTTCTTTTTTTATGTTAAACTTATACGGTCCTCTACCTGACTCTTGACAGGTATAGGTTACGTGTCATGTACTTGTTAATTTTTGCGCTATTGTTTGTGATTTTTGACTCGCTGTTTTTGTTTTTATGTAAATTAAATATTCAAAGACTGAATAAAATATATTTATAACTAAAAGTATATGCATCATTTAAGTTTTAATCATTTTAAACCACTAAATGGTCAAAACTGATTTTGATCTTTCGGTTTTAACCTGGTTAGTTGTGGTTAGTTAGAAACTTGCCAGCCCTGGAATTGACCAATATTTTACCAAAAAAATGTGTCAGCTTTGGAAAAAAAATAGATTAAAAAGTCTTTGGGATCTTCACCTTAATAAATGCTAAAAGACCATGTCTGCCGAAATCTAGAATAAAGATATACATTTTTTTTGCATAAGTCTCAATTTTTTTTTAATTGGCCACTTTTCCAAAGATCCGAAAATGTCTTCATAAATTCTAAAAAAGATTGTTATCCGTATTCTTTTAATGATTCCGAACAATTTTTATTTAATCAAATTTTTCCTGTACGTTTTATAAGTAAAAGACCCTGTGCTACGTTGTCAATTTCATTTTTTACTCCTTGTTAAATTTAACTCATTGTCAAGTTCATTGCTAACTTTAACAACGAGATCATCACTTAGTTTCTGTTTGACCTCCGACCAGTGAAGTCACGCGGTAAAGAACTACATAGCTTTTTCCGGAAAGGGCGGTTGGTGAAGCCGTATGTACTGGTTTTACCCAAGGGTGGTAAACTTAACAAGGAGTGCTCGATTTTTACTATTTGTCCGCAGATATAGGTTATGTTTGGACGTCATCCGTTTGCCCATTTTGCCCAGAAGGTAGATTTATTTTATTAATTTTTGTTAAATATTCAACTTTTAAAAACTTTTTTGGATATGAACTTACTATTAGAACTGTAATGTATATCATTTTAAAAAATTAAGATTTTATACCACTTGTAAACAAAACAAACAGGCAAACGGATTACGTCACAAATACCGAATTGACATTTAAATTGCCGTATATGAGCTTAAATGGGATCGAGCACTCCTTGTTAAGTCTATTACCCTTGGGTTTTACCCTCAAGGATCAAGGAGAGTCTCACCCCGTCATTTTTATAATCACACGTGGTGACGTTGACCAAACAGCGGTCTAGAGCACATACTCGTGGGGACAAAAAAAGGTACTGACAGAAACCGGATATATCTGGATTTAAGAATTGCTTTTTTCAGCATTTAAATGTGCATTGAAATAGCTTTATTTCTTGAATAACCTCTTGTTAAGCTTTTTAGCAAACAGATCGTTACTCGGCTGTTTATACCACAAATTTACAGCACATGAAATTATGTAATCAGAGATGTGACGCTACAATTGTTTAACCCTTGACAAGTACCAATGATAAATTTACTTGATTTAAAGATTTGCTTTTTAATTAATTACAATATTTATAACTTTGAAATTTCTAGATAAAACAAATAAAATATTCGTTAATTTGCAAGTTTACGTATTTGGTAGAAAGCAAAAGAAAACTCCCGCAATATCGGTAATCTACACTTTCGCCTCTGGACTGCTAGAAGTCAGATCGATTTTTTAAAATAGCCCAGTTTGTACAAATAACCTTTTTTTTGTTTCTCCGATTATCCGTTGCTTATCCAGTCGTAATTTGCAAATGTCTGATTCATATGGCGTTTCGTTTATTTTTGTTGAGTATTTGTACACTTAATTCTTAAATATATATTTTGTGCTCAGCTCACAGGAACTTTGTGACTTGACATTTCTTTTAAGTTTTGTGGTGTTTATGTCTGTAGAGTGTTTATGCACCTAAATCTAAAAAATATATGTTTTCTAGTGCCTGCTAAAAACCCCTTTTAAAGGGGTTGATCAATTTAATACCGAAAAATTTGATTGAATAAGTGGAGTGCAACAAAGGTGATACCATGGAGTGTTCTGCATCTATTTCTATTAAAAAAGAAGTGTCAGAAAAACCTGGTAATTGTACCCTAGTAAAAGTAACCAAAAAAGAGGATAATGATAATGATCTAGATGTATTTAGAGAAAATGAGACTTCCAGCTTTTTATTTTTGGAATTAAAAAAGGAAGACGAGGATCCGAAAGATAAAGCATCCAACCTTTCAAATTTAAAATTAGAGTCTGGGAGCGATGTGCTTAAATTTGAATGTTCTCCTAGAAATACCGCAGTGGAAGATATTTTGGATTCTTCTGTCATGGATTTAAATGAGTAAGTCAATATCTATTCTAAATGTGCTAATATAAGATTATTTCAACAAGCTTCTTACCTATTTTTTGTATAACTATTGTGCAGTGTTTAAAAAAACTGCAAGACATTACAAGATATATTTCGAGGCCCTGCAGCATGAAGCATTGTTAGTCACTGCGAGGTATTGCGAGACACTGCCTTAACAGACTTCCAGACGGGTTAGGTTAGGTTTAAAGTAAGTGGACTTTTTACGCCCTCCACTGCGACTGCTTGGTCTATCGTGGCTCACAATTTTTTATATTTCTCCCAATAGGATCAGACTTCTAATGAATCTGATATCATATTGGGAGAGAGTTCTTACATCTCCTCTTACTCATGACACTACTGGACACGAGCACAATATGTGTTCTGGTATCCGTCTTCTGGAAAGTATGATGAGCAGACGATTAGATCCGTCATGCCCTCCTCTCTTGGTCTAGTGATGTGGGTAGCTACTAGGTCCTTGTTACAGGAAGCAGATGTTCCTTCTGAGGCCATATCCCCAGCCTTTCTCTATGAAAACGGTCCTATCCCTTTCTGTTTAAAGCCAGGAAACCCTTTTCCCTATAAAAGCAATTCTGTCCGCCTTTTGTTTGGATTAAGGGATCCCTTCCTAGGCACCTGTTTATTCGGGATGGATTAGCCTTCGCCATGAAATAGGCGTCTGTGACTTCAGGGGCACCTTTCGAAACAGATTCATCCGTTTCGGTCGGCGCACCTTTGTCTGCTTGTGACCTTGGGTGGCACCTTTCGAAACGGATTTGTGCGTTTCGGTCAGCACCTTTGTCTCCTATGAAAGCGGTTCTGTCCGCTTTCTGTTTGGAGCTAGGAAAGTAATAGTCCACCATGGCAGAGCCCCGCATTACCGTAGTAAGGCTAGATACTCTGAAAGATTGCCCTGTATCTCAGAGGCACCGTTGGAGACACCTGTTTAAGGCACAAGATGTCATTCACTCATCATCACGGTATGCTAACACCTTGTGTTCGTCTTAGCTTCAGATGCCATTCCATACGCTAGCAACAAGAGTTGCCGATAACTAGCAACTTTAGCGCATGTTCCAAAAGATCCTACCGAGCCCAACCACGACAACGACGTGTGAACACAGCGGTGGTGTTACTAATGTAATAAAACCAAGATAGGTAGTTTTTTCTGTAGGTTATTTCACACAATTTTTGAGTGTAACATAAAAATAAAAGCATGAAATTAATTTTTCCTAAGGTGCAAAAACCCTAACTACAGAATAATTTACATTATGCAGGTTTGATTATTTTTCTAAGCGAAATGTAATCAGTGGATTGCCTAAAAACCACACCAAAATTGCTGTATTTATTTCCTTTATGTTTACTTTTTTAATGTTAAATTATAACCTAATCCTAATATATGTTAAACATTTTTATTAAAATTTTAAAAGTATTTTTATTATTTACAGATTCAGTGGTTACAATACTGCACAAAAAGTGAAGAATGTGAAAGTTGAAGAGACACAGACAATGACATGTGAAGATGAAAAATCTGATAAAATAATTGTTGGAGAGTGGCAAATAAAAAATGAGGAAGTAGACATTAAGATGGAAGACCAGGAGCAATCTGAAACCTGGTAGGATATCTACTTAAAAATAACTTTCTATAACATATATGTTGTAGTCTTATAGTAAAATCAGTCTTTTAATGAAGATCCCATTACTTCATAAAGCATCGGCTATATTATTTGTCGGAACTTCATAAAATAAAACTTCATATAGAGGCCGATTTCACTAAAAGACTACAACACTCGCTACGAAATATGCATTACATGCACAGTTGCAGCAGATACCAGAAAGCTAAGATTATTTAAATTTATATTATATATATTTTCATCTAAGTTGTCTTTATATACAGGGTGTAATGGTAATACTTTAATATATTAAATTCCTGATAACCTTAGTAGTCCAGTCACTGAGAAGGAAAGTACGTTATTACCTCCGAATTCTTTATAATTGCATTAATTTTTCTGAAAATTGAGATCAAGCTTATCTTAGTCTCCACTTCATAAGTCACATATATGCTCTAGGTGCGCTTTTTTGTTTTTAAGGGGTAAAAACTACCCTTTATTGAAAAAAATTTAAAAACTCGGATTTAATCATTGTATTCATTTAAATCTTGCTTATTTTTGTGTCTTAAATATTGTTCTTTAACAGAAAAATTAATTATTCACAATTTTTAACCGTTTGAAACCCCTACCTTTAAAACTATATTTATAAAGATAAATAAAAAAGTTTTGGCATAAAACATTTCAATTATGTATTTTAAAAAATTTAAAATATTCTGCTCATAAATATATATATTTTTTTTAATAGAACATTTATTAAAACACTCTTTATAAAATAAATAACAAAATATTTTATGTAAACATTTTATGTTATATTTTTTACAATAATTTATATTTGCTATACAATATTTTTATGTAACTTAAATATTTCACCCCTTTAAAAACCCCCCTTTAATGAAAATAATTAAAAAATATTTGACGATTTAAAACATTTTTAGTGTTGATTTTTTTAACAATAATTTATTTTTGCTATACAATATCTTTTTATTAAAAATTCACCCTTAAAAACAATGAATTAAAATATTTTGACGATTTAAAACATTTTTATGTGATTCTTTTAAAAAAAAAATCATTTTTTTACTTATAAAATAACTTTTTATTATAATTGCACCCTTTTAACGAAAATGAATTAAAAAATATTTTTAATGATATAAAACATTTTTAGTGTAGATTCTTTTCAAACAAAAATTTATATTACACTTATATTACACTTTTTTTTATTTTTTAAAAACTACAAATAAATACTATTTTAATACATGATTGAAAGTATAAAAAATGGTGGTTGCTTTAATAACAATTTATACAAAAATAAAATTAAAAAAAATAAAAATTTATATTAAAACTATTTATTGTCAGAATCATTATAATCCTGACAATCCAACTCTTCCTTATCTACAATTGGAGGACAATTTTGGCAGGCACTGCCAGAGCATGTTCCACATGTTGCATTGCAAAATAGGTCTCGCTTCCGGTAGCCACATGCTGATCCACAGCCTTTTGTGCAATTACAAAAAAATAATTTTCTGCAGTTCTTCCAGAGCAGGCAAACTTTGCATTTTTGTGGGTTCAAAAGAATCTCCAATTTTGGTCCATCCCCAATCCGTAATATTTAAGTTGCTATTTCCCAGCCATATCTGGATTTGAAATACACTCTTGATAGGTTGATCCAGCGCACTTACAGTCGGAACAAAAGATGACAATTTAACTGCACTATTTTTAGTCATGACTTTAATAAAAAATTCATATCTCATTTGTTGAAGCAACGGTGAAAAGTCTTCGACTTTACTCATTTTATTATCTGGGGATCTTTGGCAAGGCCATATAATACAATTGTACTGTATCTCCCAGCTTCTAAAATATCTTCAAGTTCTGCAGTGCTGTCATAAAAAACTTTAGCTTTTTCTCTTAAATCAGACCTCTTTTCCAGAAGATCAATATTTTTTTCTTACTTTTCTTGTAAAATGCTAATGTTGCATCACATCCAGTAAAACAATGATACACACACACCAAGGAAGTTTAAAGGTGTATGGAATCCCAATACTGTAGAACAAAATTGTCCAGGCGTGCAGGGCAGCGGGAATCGGGGGATTGGCCCCCGCGGAGTTTGCGCAATGAATAGTAGGTCAGATCCGGACTTCCATAATTCTTTGTTACTATCTATAAAGTTGACATCATCAAATGTCAAATTCAAGCATTCACTGTTTTTTTTTTTTGCACAAAATTGTTGGTTATTAAACGATACTACCATAGAATATTAAAAATTATTGTGTAATATTGGATTTTATATCATCTGATATAATATGGAAAGAACAGATGGCGCCACTTTCTATTTAAATGGTCGATATTTTGGGGGTTTTGTATTTTTACCAAAAATCTTTGTAAATAAATAAAAACACGATTTTTTAAAAATAAATTTCAAACATTGTATGATAGTTTCATGTACTTATCACCAATTTTGTGATAAAAGAAGGGCAAGATAGTGTAAATGAGTTTAATCTAATCCTAAGATTGTGGTTGTACATTTAAAAGTGAAAATTTTATAACTGCTTTTTAGGCATATACTTTTCACTAATAACAAACATTCATGAGACAGAATAACAGTGGTTAAAAATGTTTAGTAACCTTTGGTACCTAGGTATCCATTGTAACAGTAACCGTTAAATATTATGTGTCTACAGTATGTCGAGCTTAAAAAGTTGATAATGTAAGTTTAAGAAAAAAAAAATCGAATTTCTTTTTAAACAAATACAGAAAAAGCAAAAAGGAACTTTAACATAAAATTGTACTTTCTTTTATTCAATTAGAGGGACCTGTATATATTAAAATTTGCCTGGTCTGCCCAGTAATTAATAATTTTGATCCTTTAAAAGAATGTACTAAATTATTAAATGAAATAAAAGTACCTAAATGTAAACCTTATTTATTTTTAATAATCCACAAAAATACACAAACATTGTGGAAATCATCTTAAAGATAGTTAAGATTGCCTTACTTTTCTCACTGCTATTTCTTATGAAATTTTCATTTTCTATAATTCATAATTGATATATTATTATTTATTCGGTTACCTAACGTTACGTCTCATAAGAAGCACCTAATTTAAATATAAGAAATACTTACCTAAAGTAAAACATGCCAGGTATGTTACCCTTAGATTTGCAAGATAAAACTATACAACCTCTAATCATTTTGTTACGATATTATAAGTAACAAACAATAAACACAAAATTATAGTCACAATTTACTAAACACTAATCATTAAAATAAGAAGGTTTTTATCAATCCAAAAAAACTTCTGCAACCACAAAATATAATCACACAAAGCAAAACAATCGAAACTAATACGGCTCCCAAAAAGTATAATGTTTGCCTAACCACACACTGATTTATCAGTTTTAAGTGGGCAACACATTAAATTATTTCGTGGAATTTTGTTATTGCGCAGAATGGGGGAACCAAGTTATTTTCATACTGGGCGGGACTTTTTTTTGATCAAAAGGGAAAAGGCATTCCATACCCCTTTTTAAATTTCCCTTGACACACAAAAAATATGCATGTATATAGGCACTGTATATGAATATGATTTATATAAATGCTTCAAAATAAATTTTTTTGATATTCCAAAATTTTTTTTAAAAAAATTCTATTATTTTTTTTACAATAACTTTGTTAATTTTAAGGGCTACGAATCCATCCAAAGACCATTCAAAAAAGAAAAATTTAAGGGGCTTTAAGGCTATGATTGTAAGAATACTCTAAGGTCCTTCATAATTAAACAGTCAAGGGCCAAAGGGCCGGCGACATGTGCTCCATGCGCTATAAAACAAACCTCAACCAGCTGTATCTTCGTTATTTTTTAAGCTACAGCAAAAATAAAAAAAAAACAAATTGTAGTTAAGAAAAAACCTACATTTTTGTATTCTATTTTTTTTTTATTTAGGTAGGTAGGGGGTTTTTAAAGTGAGGGGGGGTATAACACCTTTCCCCCGACCGCGGTTTTTGTCCATTTTTTTTCCCCCGGTCCAATTTCAAAAAATCCAACCAAAATTTTAACCCCGAAAAAGGTTTGCTTGGGTTAAAAAGGCAATTGCTGGGAAAAAGAAAAAAGAAGTGTGGGGTTTCCCCCCCTTATTTTGCGGAAACCGGGCTCTTTACCCTTTCTTTCTTTATTTCAATTAAACCCTTTAAAAGATAGAGTTTTAAGGCCCCTTGGGTTCCCAAAAATATTTACAGTACATTGTTGGTTTTTGGGGGTTTTCGAAGGCCTTCGAAAATGTCTGAGACCCGGAAGTCCATGCCAATACCGAAGATTTTTTTTTTGGTCCAAGCTGTTTTGAACTGCTTGGGCCCCTTTCCCTAAGATATAACCCATGACCGGTTCCGGCCCTGTGAATTTTGTTTCCGCCCCCCTTTTTGGGAAAAGGGGGTTTTTGGGTTCATTACCCTCTAGGCCGGTGTGTCCAGGTATCCACAGTAATGTAACCTTTTTTGACCCAGTTTGGTCAGCGCATCCCTTTCAATTCCAGAGGTTTTCGAATTGCAACCCTGGATTCAAGAGCCTTAAGAGCTGCTTGACTATCGGAGAATATTTTAACTGTCTTACGTGTGCAGTGCCGATCAACCAGCGATCTAGCTCAATTCCCCAATAGCAAAAAAACCCCGCTTGAAATATGGTTGCGGGAGTGCCCAGGCTCAAGGAAAACTCTGCCCTCGGCCTCTGTCGATATATTTTTACGTATTTTTTATAGCTTTCGAGTTATTTAATAAAAATATTTTTTTTATATTTACAAAAAAAAAAATTTTTTTCATGTTTTTTTCGAAAGCTAGACATTTTAATGAGGCTTAATTTTCCGATCCTATGAATTCCACCAAAATAAAGAATTGTAAAGGAAATATAGTTAATTTCAATCCTAAAAAAAATGAGATTTTTAATGCTTTTTTTTTTGCAAAAATTCGAGAAATCCATCCTTTTTTTGCTCGTATCTCACGTAAATCTTAGGCGAAAGACTTTTACTAGTGCTTATTTCAAAGGTCTTTTCAAGCTCTTTAAAAAGTGTTCCATGAGTTTTTTTCGAAAAATGTACCCGTTTCCCCTATTTAAAGCGGGAAAAGTTTGGGTTCAGGGGTAAAAGAAAAATCCCTTTTTTTTGACCAGCCGTATCTAAGTTTACATTTTACTTTCATCACTCATAAAAAAATTAATCTCTTCGTTTTTTTTTTTAAACTTCAATTTTGTTTATTACACCTTTTTTTCCCAAAACCCCTTTGGTTTGGGGTTTTTAATAAAAAAATGTTCAAAAATCCAATGTTTTTCATCGAAAAAACCAACTTTTCAAACAGCGAATTTTTAAAATTTTTTCCCTCTATCAAAATTTCCCAGGATTTTGAGGAAAAAAATTTTTCCCCCCTCCAGAAAGGGGGGGGCAAAACCAAACCCCAGAAGGGCAGCGCATAATCGGAAAAATGTGACTTTTGTTTTTAAAAAATTTATTTATTAACCCCACAAAATTTTAAATAAATTGATTCAGTTATAAAGAATTTTTAGGCAAAAACCCCCGTGACTGGACTAAAAAGGGGAAAAAAATAGAATAAAAATTATTTTTTCATTTTACCCCGGTTTTTGAAATTTTTTAGAAACCCTTTTTTTTTTTTAGGTACAGGGGCTTTTTTTAAAGGGTTTTTTGGGGCCCTTTTTATTTTTGAAGAAAGTAAAAAAAAGTTTTATATAAAAATTGTAGGTTTTTTTTATATTATCTTTTAAAAATTTATTATTAAAAAAAAATCGCAATAAAAAAAAGGAGAAATATAGGGGAAATTCAATTTTTTAAATTGGGAAAACCCCCTATATTATGCGCCTAAAAATTTTTTTTAAATTTTAAAAATATACATTGAGCTATTTTATGAACCATTTTTTTTATTTAAGTAAAAATATTTAAAATTTTAAATTGAAAAAAAATTTTATTAGGGGGGTCAAAAAGTTGAAAGGGGAAAAAAAAATTTTGGTTTTTTTTAAAATATTTATATTGTAAAAAGTCGATTTTTATTTTAACTATTAAAAGTAGTTTGTATTGCTTTTGTCGATGGGCTATTCAGAAGACAACAAAAATCGCTATTATGCGCCTTTTTTATGGTAACAATAATAATGTGACAGTGCAAAGGGAATATTACTTATTATATCCTTAACAACGGGTACCATCTATAGATACTATTAAATACATAGTAAGAAAGTTTATTGAACGAAAAATCTTTAAAATGAAAAGGACTGCAGCACGAAATAAAAACAAAGTTTTGAATATCCTCGTTTTTTCAGGATAATTATTATACTTTTTCTATTGGACTAGCACTAACTACCTTTAATAATTTTAGAAAATCCTGAAATATCAATCTCGGATGCGGCATCTGAACTTAATAAAACAGATTATAAAATTTACTTAACCTTAAAATTTTACAAATTTTATCTTTATAAATTTATGTCCGTTCAGAATCTTCCTAAACAAAACATGCAGGACCAACCTAAGTATGCATTGGAAATAGGTAGGTTTATGCAGCAGGATCCAAAGTTTTTAAATAAAATTCTATTCACCGACAAGTCTTTCTTTACTTTAGCAGGAATGTTTAATCACAAAAATAAACATTATTGGTCCAGAGAAAACCCTCACCAAATTCAGTAACATAACAATTTTATTGTTTCCATGGTTTTCTTGATACTAATATGAAACTTTTTGTAATTTATTAATAATTTAACCTAAAATATCTCAAAAATGGTTCATCCAAATATCATCAATATATATATTATATATATATATATATATATATATATATATATATATATATATATATATATATAATATAATATATATATAAAAATTTGAAATCAGAAAAAAAAGATCTTTCATTGTAGCTCATAATATACAGGGCGTTTCATTTAAAAAAGTTAAAGTTGACTATATTTTTCCATTTTTTTAATGCGATATTTTTTTACTGATAATTTCAAAAGATAATATGGAAAAAATCCTACAATTTAAAAAAAAACATTTTTTTCTGTCTTCAAAAATAAAGGCTCTAGAAGCCACGTAAATATAATCAAAGACCCTGTATTTAATAGGTTTTAATCTTTTTGTTATAATAGGATATTAAATACAGAGATATAAAACTTGACCCTAGTGTAGCAAACTTGCTTGCTTTATACAGCAATGCTAGTAGTGTGTCAGTTAATATTTAAGAGTTTTGTCATTCCTTAAGGTTTTTAAGGGATAACAATGGAAAATTGAATTATTAAAACATCTCTAATTTTCAATAACACTAAAATCTTGGACTTTGTCTTTATTTGTTAATTAATACACAACGTTTCGGTTAGTGATGTATCTCCAACGGTTTTCAAATGGTAACTTATAAACAAAGCAGAATAAAGTGAAAATAACAAATAATAAAAAATGGACAACACCACCACAAATAGGAAAACTTGGAAACCATAGTAAGAATAACCAATCAAAATGATTTAAAGAAAGTTTTTAAGAAAATCAAACAAAATATTATTGGCAATAGTAACATTTCCCGAACCTTTTAAAATATAAAAACACTAAAACTAGGTGGGAGTCCTTGTAGACTGTCAAAATGTAGAACAACAAACAAAACTAACGGAAGCACTTAAATCAATAAAGGATTTTGAAATCAAAGAGCTACAAAATATGGATCTTATGATAATGATTACTGGCATTAAAAAGGGTACACAACTGAAAAATTTTTGCAAACTTTAATGGAATCTCAGATATATAGAAGAACTTTGATGATGATTGCAGCCAAAAAAAATAAATTTGTAACAAAAAAGAGTGCCAGAAATAAATGTAGGAAAAATTGGATATTTCAAACTGATAGCCTCATTTTTAAATGGCTCATGAAAAATGAAAATGTGAATTTTGACTTGCCCAAGGTGTATATGCAGGAATATTATAAAATTGTCATGTGCTATAAATAATGTTGTTTATTTGGTCATGTAGCAAAGTACTGCAAAGAAAAATTTTGTTGCCACAAGTGTGGTGCAAGGCAAACATTGTCCCGAAAGCACAAAATTAGACTGTCCCAATTGCAAACGTTTAAAATTAAAGGATCACATACATACTTCCAGAGATTCCAAATATCCTGCTTTTCTAGACAAAGTCGCAAAATACAGAGACAGTACAAATTACAGTAACCACTTAGAAATCAAGCCCCTTTTAGTTTTATCAAAAATTCTCCGTCACAAAATAATCTCTGTATAATACACCAAAACGTACAATCGATCGGAAATAGCCTTGAACGTTTAGAAGAGCTCCTTAAGGATAATCAGGAGTGCTTCTGTTTGTGTATTACAGAGCATAAATTAGAAATCAAAAATTTCAAATTAATTTATTTAAAATATATTTTAAATGTATGGTCGTCACCAAAAATAAAGGCATTTAAAGACGATTAGTAACAATTTCACAAAATATTTCATGGAAAGTTAAAAATGCAGAAAAACGTCATCATCTAATCGTTTTTTTATTTGTTTACCTCTAAGATAGGCGGTATTTTTAATTTTTGGTAATAATTCAAAATGAGGAAACGTCGTTCTACGTTCCCTGTAGTATTATTATTGCAATTTTTGATAAATGACAAAGAAATTTATAAAATAAAAACTTACTAAGTAAGCATTACTATTACTATAATGTTAAATCATAATCTACCCATGTCTCGTCCAAATAAATAATATTTCGCCCTTCTTGGCGATATTTTCGTATTTCATGTATATATTTGTAGCTCCAATGTAATATATTAGGACGCTCCATTAATTTTTTTTATATTGAAATTTACGCCAAAAAAAACCGTTTGATATTAGTAACGTCCCAAGTGTTTCCCTAGAATATGAAAAATTTTAATCTTCTCGCAATTTTTGCAACAATTTTCTACTTGTCGGGACAACTTTCAATTTAAGATAAAACCTATTTATCATATGTCATCGCTTGAAAATCAAAATTTTTATTCTTCTCGACAAGGGAAAGATGCCGTCGTTTTTTTTAGGACTGGATAACATTTGATTGGGGTTATTTGCCAACCGTTTATCTTCTTTATTAATTTTCCGTACAGTTGATATGGCAGCTCCGGTGTAAAGAGATACCCGATCAAGCTTACGTTTCAGTGGCAATTTTAAAGAATTGCTTGCGTCTTCTTCATCGCAAACCCTATTAACAAAATAAAACAAAAATAAAATGGACAAAAGTATATTTAAAAGTAGCTTTTATTTAATTTATGAAAAGCTATATGCTTTATTCTGTGTATAACAGTGTTAGTTCTGAAATAAAAGCATATTACTCAGTCTTTATTTAGTGACAAGCGGGTTGCCTAATCATCGAGACTTGCCCGCTTTCTTTGTTACTTGCTAACAGCTTAATGAAAACAATACTTTTTTCATATTTTTGACGTAAAAAATGGCATAAAGACGAATAAAGACCTTCTTCGTAAAAAATGTTGCAAACAGATGACTTGCTAACTTTAGTGTCCGCTACATATTATAAAGCTTTCTTTTTTGTATATTTAAGGTTTAAACCCAATAGAAAAAACATGATTACTTACCTATAAACATTTGCTATTACTTCTTTTGTTTGTCCATGTAGTGTCTTTTCGCAAGTAAATTTGTTCATTTTAAAACAATAGTAATACTATTGAAATACTATTAAAAAATCAAATAAGAACTAAAAAATGTATATACAAGGTAGAAAAACAAAACACAACAAAACAAACAAAATTACACAACACCAAATTTAACACTTAGAAATAAGGATAAAACCTTCGACCTCCGACATTGAATGTTTTAATATTCGACATTCCAAGAGAGGAACCAGAAACAGCGCAAACACTTCCAATCACAAGTAAATTTACCCCATGGAAACAAAACATGTGACAAACTCCACCAACCAGGTTCGTGTAGTTCGCAACTGGACAAGCCTTTTGTTTGATGTTGCCAGTTTAGACAAAATCAATAAGGTCTTTGGAAAATAATTACCTAATAACATAATATTTCTTAGTAAAACAAAATAGATATTAAATAAAAATTAAAGTATATAACAACCACATTTAATTCTCAGCTTTTTTTCAATATTTTATTTTGTTATGGTAAAAAAAAATAATTTTAACATTAAAGTTACTACTTGAGTATATAATAGTAAGTACTATTGCTTTCTTGTAGTTAAACTTGGCACACACACATATACTCGTTCGAAATAGTTTAAATTCCTTTCGCTGCTACAGTTAAGTTTGTCAGACTATAGTGCAGTGTACGTTATAAAACAATAAATAATAAAGTATTTGAAAATATAAGCAGTCTGTCTGTGCAAAACTAATGTGAGTGTGCCGCTCTTAAATGTTTAGTTAATGGTAAGCACAAGTAGTCCAGTCAATGACCAGTTTCCTTCCGGACTTTCCCAAACAGCACCGATTTGTATGAAAATTTGGGTTTAGATTCTACTTACCCTCTAATTCAAAGTTGTCATTGTGCCGAGGTGTGCTTTTTCCCTGGGGGTCACCCCTTCTCGAGGGTGGAATTTTTTTTATTAAAAATAAATTTGCAAATGGCTAAATTGTAGTATTCGACCAGACCTAGATTTTTACACAGTGAGTCTTCTATACCTACCATACATGGAATGGGGACTCACTAAGCCCGGCGTCAGTAAACTGTTTCAGGTAAAAATTAAAAAAAAAAGATTTTTAAGTCATGATATATAGAAGAAACAACCTAAAAAGTTTCATTGTTTTAAAAAATGGCCAAGCATCCAACCTTGGACCACTTAAAATGTAATAACCTTGTGGAAAGGAAAAAGAACTTATTGACGCCCTTATTGTTATACAGGGTGGCCGTCCATATTTTGACCCATTTTGATCGCGAATAACTTTTGAACAAATAAAGATATCAAGATGCGGTTTTCGCAAAAATTATATTTTTTAAAGTTTATTCTCGTATCTTTACCATTTTTAGTGACATTCCATTAGCTCAAAAACAAAATGGCCGTTTTTTCCATATAGGACAACTTTTTTTTAAATGGAACACCCGTATATGTTTCAATATTTTTAAAATTTAATCTTTCCCCTTTAAAAAAATGTAACACAAGCTATGGTTATCTTTAAAAATAACGCATTTATTGACCTCCAAAGAATTGACTGTATGTCGAATAGGAATATTATTTTAAAAGGTTTTTTTGAAAAGTCGCCTGTGGAAAAAAAGTTATCTCGTTTCCATAACAGCAACAAGCCTCATTGTCAGCCATTGTTGGTCATTTTTGACAAGTTATTTTAATTAGGAAGCGTAAAATGTTCTTTAAAAGCGAAAAAGGAAAATGTGTTATTATGTTTGCCGAAACCAAATCAGTAAAAGAAACCCAGCGAAGATTTAGAAACATGTTTAATAAACCCCCCCACTTCAATTAAAATCTGGTACAGAAAATTCTGGAGTACAGGATCTTTAGCCCGTAAAAAGAAATTAGTAAACAATGAGAATTTGCTAAATAAACGTTACAAATTCTGAGATAACTCAGGAAGATCCAACATTGTCAACAAGAAAAATCTCAAGTTCAGTCCATATTCCTAAAACTACAGTACAAGAAATCATGAAAAAAGAACTTAAATTAAAGCCATACAAAATTCAAATGTTACAAGAAATAAAAGAAACTGATTTTCCACAAAGGGTGGAATTTTGCCAGATAATTCAAAATTTGGGAACAATATACATTTTTTGGATAACTAATAATGTCAGACGAAGCCACATTTCACCTCAATGGAAAAGTAAATAAGCATAACTGCAGGTTTTGGGCAACAGAAAATCCTCGACAATATAACGAACACGTTAGAGATTCGCCAAAAGTCACAGTCTGGTGTGGTATGTCAAAGCAAAAAAATTATGGGCCATTTTTTTCATGAACCAACTGTAACCTCTTGGCCTTACGTTGATATGCTGGAAATATTTTTTTCCCCAATTGCAAGAAGAAAATCTATTGAATTTCGTCTATTTTCAACAAGAGGGGGGGCTACACCACATTATGCTAACATTACCAAGGATTCACTGACCAACGTTTTTGGAAACCGGTGGATTGGAAGAGAAGGCCCTATTTCCTGGCCACCTCGTTCACCAGATTTGACTGTTCCAGATTTTTTTCTGTGGGGATATGTGAAAGAGAGGTGTTATAGTCCACTTCCCCAAAATTTAGAGCAATTAAAAATTAATATCCGAAACATAATAGAAAATATTCCTGAAGAATTTTTAGTCAATAGTTTTAATAATTTTTTTCGAATTTAAATAAGTGCGTCGAAAGTCGGCGGAAGGCATTTTCAACATTTACAGTAGTTTTTTAAAAAGTAATGTAACCTTATTGTAACTATTATTTTGTTAATAACCTAAACCTTTGGCGATCCTTTTTTTTTGTAACATATGAAGCAAATTTTAATTGTTAAATAATATTGTTGGTCGACATGCAGTCAATTTTTCGAAGGTCAATAAATACGTTGTTTTTGAGATAACCATAGCTTGTGTTACATTTTTAAAGGGGAAAAGATTAAATTTTGAAAATATATAAACATATACAGGGTGTTCCATTTAAAATAACATAGTTGTCCTATAATGGAAAATCGGTCATTTTGTTTTTGAGCTAATGGAATGTCACAATAAAATCGTGTAGGTACGAGAATAAACTTTAAAGAAATATAAGTGCATCTGCAAAAACCGCATCTTGATACCCTTATTTGTTCCAAAGTTATTCTCGATTAAAATGGGTCAAAATATGGCCGGCCACCCTGTATTTAAATATGAAAATTATATTCAATGTTTAAAGATCTAATATTTTCTCTACTGAACAAAGGATAGGTAGTATTAAAAAATAAAAATGAAATAAAACAGCCTCTGAAATGCAAAAATAAAAAATCAGAAGATAGATATTAAGGTGAAAGACCTAGATCAATTATTGGAAATACTATAGATACCCTTTTTAAAAGCTTGCCTAGTTAGTGTGATTTCGTAATTACCAAAAATAATTCTCTCAATATAAAGAAATTTAACAATATGCGTTATTTCTTATGAAACTGTTCTAACTGTAAAGTTTTCTTAATAGACGTATGTTAATATAGGTATATGTGTTATTTAAAATAGTTAACTTTAGTTAACCCAAGATTTTCCGCGCTTTTTCCTCGCTCTATTTAAACTTTTTTGTTTTTAGGATGTTTGTTAATTGCTTTGACAAGGAAAAATATGAAAATCGTTCAATCATCAATCAAAATAAAAATCAGTGTGATGATCAAACCATGCAAAAACGGAATTTAAAAGTGCCTCGCCGTATAAAACGTGGTCAAGTGTTAAACTGCCCTCAGTGTAATTACCAAACTCTTAATAAAAATCATTTTAACAGACATATTCGCCAACATAAAAATCCCAAAGAAGTTACTATGTTTAAATGTGATTATTGTGATTATCAAACTTTAAATAACAGTCATTTGAAGATCCACAGCGTCCGACATAAGAATCCTGGAGAAGTTAACATGTTTAAATGTGATCATTGTAATTATCAGACTTTTTACAAAAGTCATTTAACCACACACGCCCTCCGACATAAAAATCCTGAAGAAGGTAATATGTTTAAATGCGATCATTGTAATTATCAGACCTTTAACAAAAGTCATTTAAACAAGCACGTCCTCCGACATAAACATCCTGAAGAAGACCCTATGTTTAAATGTGATTATTGTGATTATCAAACTCTAAACAACAGTCATTTAAAGAACCACAGCGTCCGACATAAAAATCCCGGAGAAGTTAACATGTTTAAATGTGATCATTGTAATTATCAGACTTTTTACAAAAGTCATTTAACCACACACGCCCGCCGACATAAACATCCCGAAGAAGGTAATATGTTTAAATGCGATCATTGTAATTATCAGACTATTTACAAAAGTCATTTAAACATGCACCTCCTCCGACATAAACATCCTAAAGAAGTTCCTATGTTTAAATGCGATAATTGTGAATATCAAACTCCTTACAAAAATTGTATAAAAATACACGTTTTGCGACATAAAAATCCCGAAGAGCTTAATATATTTAAATGCGATCAGTGTGATTATCAAACTCTTTACAAAAACAATTTAAGCACACACGTCTCCCGACATAAACATCACGAGGAAGCAACTATGTTAAAATGCGATCAATGTAATTATCAAACTCTTTACAGAACTTGTTTAAAAAAACATGAACTTCGACATAGAAATCCCGAAGATGTTAATACGTTTAAATGCAATCAGTGTGATTATAAAACTCTGAAGAAAGCTTATTTACTGAAGCACGTCATCCGACATAAAAATCCCGAAGATGTTAATATGTTTAAATGCGATCAGTGTGATTATCAAACTATTTACAAAAATAATTTTAAGACACACGTCCTCCGACATAAACATCCCGATGAAGTTACTATGTTTAAATGCGATCGTTGTAATTATCAAACTCTTTACAAAAATTGTTTAAAATTACATGTCAACCGACATAAAAATCCTGAAGATGTTAATATGTTTAAATGCAATCAGTGCAATTATCAAACTCTACTAAAAGCTAATTTAAAGAGGCACAGCTTTCGCCATAAAAATCCCAAAGAAGTTAATATATTTAAATGCGATCAGTGTGAATATGAAACTTCTTATAAAAGTAGTTTAAAGAGACACATCAGCCGACATAAATATCCCGAAGAAATTACAATGTTTAAATGCGATCATTGTGATTATCAAACTGTTTTTAACAGTTGTTTAAAAAGACACAGCCTTCGACATAAAAATCCCGAAGGATGTCATATTTTTAAATGCGATCAGTGTGAATATCGAACACTGCAAAAAAGCAGTTTAAAGACACACCTCCTCCTACATAAAAATCCTGAAGATGTCAATATGTTATAATGCAATCAGGGTGATTTTCAAACTCTACTAAAAGCTAATTTAAAGAGGCACATCTTTCGACATAAAAATCTCGAAGAAGTTAATATGTTTAAATGTGATCAGTGTGAATATGAAATATAAAAGTAGTTTAAAGAGACACACCAGCCGACATAAATATCCCGAAGAAGTTACAATGTTTAAATGCGATCATTGTGATTATCAAACTGTTTGTATTCGTCCAGTTGTAACAGTTGTTTAAAGAGACACAGCCTGCGACATAAAAATCCCGAAGGTTCTCATATTTTTAAATGCGATCAGTGTGAATATTGAACACTGCAAAAAAGCAGTTTAAAGACACACCTCCTCCTACATAAAAATCCTACAGATATCAATATGTTATAATGCGATCATTGTGATTATCAAGCAGTGAAAAAAGGATATTATATAAAGACACACGTCCTCTGACATAAAAATCCTATCAAACTTTTAACAAAACACACGGCCTTCGACATAAAAGGAAGATGTTAATATGTTTAAATGTCATCAGTGTAAATATCTCAAATGTGTTAATATATTTAAATGCGATCGATGTGATTATCAAGTACTGAAAAAATAAACTTTACCAAAGCATCTCTTTCTCAACGTAAAAGTTTCGAAGATGTCAATTTACAGCGTGAGTCTTTAACTTGAAATCAATTCAATAAATCAGAAACAAGGAATTTTTGGATCTGGATATAAGCTTTTCGAGTTTGGTGAAACAGTCAAATTTTACAGGCCAAAAATAATGTGACCATGTTTTAAAACGCATTCAGGAACTGGCTTGTAAAAAATACTTAGGAGGAAGATAAAGGGTCTTCTTGTTTTAAAAGCTAACCATACTCAGATGGAACTTCCGGATTATAGATGTAGGGTGAGTCTTGTTGCCTCTTTTAATAGATAAACTGTATTGTTGGTATTTATATTTAGTCCAGAAAACGAAGCTTAAAAACTGCAAAACCTGGCAATTTTTTCAAAATGCATAGATTTGCATGAAAATTTGGGATTAAGTTTAACTTACTCTTCTCTTCAAAATCTATATTATGCCGATAGGCGTTCTTCATTTTTTAGGGATAAAAACTACCCTTTATAGTAAAAATCAATAAAACTATACATAAAAGCTTAAGTAGAGTAAAATTTGACACAAATAAGTTGGAAAAGTAATATTTTGTTTCTTTGAAACATTATTTGAAATATTTCAGCCCTTAAAAATCAACCCTTATTATAATTAAAATATAATAATTTATCCTAAAAAATTATTATATTATCACAGTATTTTGCCTGAAAATGTTGGCTTAAGGTTAACTTAATTTCCTCTTCAAAATCTCCATTATGCTAAAGGTCGCTTTTTATTTTTTAGCGGTGGAAACTACCCCTTATTGCAAAAACCTTCAAAACTTTCATGTTAAAGCTTAAGTCACATAAAATTAGGCTCATATAAATTTAATTATTTAAAACATTATTTTATATATTTCAACCCTTGAAAATCAACCCTTATTATGATTTGGTAACAAAAATGTTTACCCTAAAAAAATTAACATATTGTCACAGAATTATAATTAAAAATGTGACTGCTCAAAAGTATTACTAATTTAATTTTGTAATTTCTTAATTCTCAAAAACCCAACCTTTACAATGCAAAAATAGTAAAACGGAAAAAATCTCGCGTTTAGATGTCTAAAAAATTGTATTTTAAGCATAACTCTTAGTTTTGTGATAAAAAGTTTTTTAAAAAACCATTTTGTTGGTTTTTTCAAGAGCTATAAGGTCCTATATTATGAAACTGTTTAAAACCATTACTTTTTTAAAGGGGTGAGTTTAATGGGCTGAAACAAGGTAGTGCTCGTCTATACACACACGTTTTAAAAGTTTATATATCTCACTTAATTTCCATCATACGGTAAATTAAAAAAATCAAAATATTTGTAATTCAAAAAGCTACAATTTGATACCTAAATAATGTTTACGTATCTCCTTTAATTTTCGAGTTATTTTCAAGACTAGGTCATTTTTTATTAAAATTCTGAAATTTAATTTTCAATTGCAGCTCCATTTTTAAATTAAGCAATTTGAATGGGTTAAAATTTTAAAATGTATTTATGATACATAGATAAAGAGAATTGAAAAAGAGCTACGATTTATTTTAATTAGGGTGGTAATTGGGGGTTTGTTTTCGAAGATTATTGCACTCAAAAAATATTGGTCTAACCGTATTTTAATCATAACTCTCTCAACTTTTATGACACCCTTTTTAAAAAAAAAGAAAGGTCTTTGCAAATGCTTCAAAAAAGTTATTAGTTTTCCTCGAAAAATACGTAGATTTTGCGTTATTTGCGTTTGAAACTGTGTTTGATGAATAACAGCTAACCTTTAACAAACCATAACTTGGTTTGTATTGGTCCCACAGCAATTACAAAAAAACAATTTTATTTGTTTTTTAAAAGCTACAATTTTGTTATTTACATTTTTTAAATAAAATGCTTACCTATCGAGTTATTTGACGGTAAAAACGTTTTTTCAACAAACTCCCATGATCTTTTGCATCAAATCAACTTTCATCGCAACTTGTATTAACTAGAAACTCTCGGATTTTTCAATAACGACCCTGGCATATCCATAGATTTTGACCTACCCTTCAATAATTTCCTTCCATGTTTTTTTACTCTGGCAAAATGTGTTATGCTTTCTTGGATAAAATACTAGTGTCAAAAGGTTTTTAAATCTGGATAAAAAAATTAGGAACGGTTTTAAAAAAAACGATAATAGAAAATTCGTTTTATATTCCCTAACAATTAATCCACGGTGATTCATTGAAATATTTGTATTTTTTATAGTTGTAAACATCTATTATCTGCAAATGTGATGCGACAATATATTTCGACGAAGAAAGTTTTGATAGTGAGAGTTCTGAGGGTTATAACAAAAATTTAAATAATTTTTAGGTGTGTTTATGGGTTTTATTGCGTTTTTAATCATTAAAACTTTGTTTTTAAAATTTTAAATTGTTGTTTATGTCATGCTTTACATATTTTACAGTGTTTAATAATGTTTTGTTTACTTTTTTAAACATTTTGTTAATAAAGATTAAAATATAATTGTAACTAGAATTTTTCCATATTTTGGGTTTTTTCTGATCCTTTGAAAAACAAAACGTTTTGTTTTTTTCGAAAAAAAAACAGTTTTTTCCGAGGCTTTAAAACACTAATTTAGGCTATTTTAATTCGTGACTTATGTTTTTTCTTTGATTTCTCTTTTACTGTAAATTGTTTTATTTTATTTAATTTTAATGGTCTATTCTCACACAGTGACGTCTCAGTCATGGCTGGTAAAGTTGTACCAGTCCCCGCAAAAAATATCGTTGGTTTATTTTAAAATGGACACGTCAGTCGTGCGTTAGTCTTGTTTCAAAATCCGTTCATAAAAAATATCGATGACGAGAAGCTTACTGAATGCATATGACAGAATCCCGTATTGTATGGTAGGCCCTCAGAAATGATGAAAAATAGGTGGTTTTTAGGAAATTTTATCTCCATTAGATTTTATTGCTTATTTAAGGTATGAAAAATCGAAAAATCATAACCCGGACACTCGAAAAGGTAGGGAAAGTGCCTAAAAATGCATAAATTTACAAAAAAGGCGAGGGGCAGGGCGAAAATCAAAAAAATGTAAATTCATTTTATGTAAATTTATATACAATGTGACTACTTAAGTTGGCAACATATGGGAAACTTTTATTATTAATTTTACGAAAAAAAGTTATTCTTTATAAAAAGTTCTGCATGCTCTAAAAACTAAAATACACTCATTAAATATTATTTTTTCAATCCTATACGAGGTAAGTCAAAAGATACGAATTTTAGTCGTAATTTTCGTAGTAGTAGTGGAGTAAAGTACCTTTATATTTAACAGTATCAAAAATTGTTATTATGAAAAGTTGTTCGGAATTACGAATCACGTTTAAATATGCAGTTGCATTAATTTATAATATTTTTTTAATTTCTTAAAACACCTCTAGTCGAACAACGAAAATTTAACTGTAATTATTGTACATCTAATCTAGGATGCTCTGCCAAGAAATGTCAGAGAGTAATTATTGTACATATATTCTGGGATGCTCTGACAAGAAATATTTGACATTGGTATTTAAAACATCAGTTGTATTTAGCGAAATTTGGTAGAAATTGAGTAGAAATGCCAGCAAAATTTGTAATTTTATTTTTCAATTAGAAGATGTAATTGCATATTTAAACACAGTTTTTAATTCCGAACAACTTTTCGTAATAACAATTTTCGATATTGTGAAAAATAAAGGTACTTTATAGCAAGATTCATATTTTTTGACATACCTCGTATAAAATTGATAACATTTGATATCTGTTAATTGCATTTTAGGTTTCAGAACATGCAGAATAAATTTTTTCGTAAAATTAATAATAAAAAAGTTTTCCATATATTGCCAACTTAAGTAGACACACTGTATAAAATATACTTTTAAATTTGAATTTCGCGCCATTATAAGTCAACCCTTTTGAATTTTCCGATTTTTCTCTTTAAATTTGTAATTAGCGATCTTGAAAACCCCGAGTATAAAATTTGGACGATTATTTATGTGTTTTGGAGCAATTGGTAACATTTTTTTAAACGGGTGCTAATTATGCACTTTTGATGCAATTATGCAGTCAAAACGGTCCATAAGAGATCCTAAATGACCCAATATGAAACTAAAATCTTGTATTATACTAAAAAAAAATTGCACGATTTATTCTGTTTTTTAATTAAACTTATTTAAAAAAAACCTAAAAAATGCCAGAAAATCGTAAGAAATACACTTTTCCTGCATATTTATGTATTTTTAGGCACTTTCCCCACCTTTTCAAGTGTCCGGGTTATAGTTTATCGATTTTTCATACCTCAAATATATATTCTAAGCAATAAAATCTAATTGAAATAAAATTTTTGAAAACCACTTATTTTTTATTATTTCTGACGGCCTATGATTTATCTCAACACTTTGGTGATGCATATCTTAGAAACTAATAAAGATAAAAAACATTTTGAGCAGAGTTTTTTAAAACCTGTAAAAACATTTTCACAGCAATTTTTTATGTAGAAACATTTTTTTATTATATCTTTAATTTATACGTTTCGGCTATTCTAAATCATCATCAACTTCGTTTTAAGACACCCTGAAACTAAATAAAATCTCATTTAAAAATACATCAGGGTTATCTCAAGGATAACAAATTAAAAAATTATGAAGATCGAGCAATCAAAATTTTAAAGATAAACGTAAGTAAAATTTATGTCAGTTTTTGGATACCAGACTTATGGTGTCAAAAAAAATGTTTCTATTTAAATGTTGTTTCTCTGGACCTAAAAAACAACATATTTTGGTTAAAAATCACACGTTAGGCGTGTTTCCTTATTTAAAGATTTTAATAGGCAGATGTTTTAAAATTCTTTATCTCTATTTCCAAAAATTAATGTGATGCTGATTAAGAATTCTAGGTAAAAATTTGGAAATTTAAAATGGAAGATTTAAATTGCAACCTATTTGCCTTTGGGGATGCTATATAAAAATTTGGAACTTTGAAATGGCGTATTTAAAATGGCTGATTTTTGCATTTATAAATCGGTTTGTCCCAAATAAGAAATAATAAGAACACGATTCTTTTGGAATCGAATCCTTACAAAAAAAGAATCGATTCCGAATCATTTTAAAGTTATATAACGAATCCGCATCACGGATCCTATTTATAAAAAGTAATCGAATCCAGCCTTCGGATCCTTAAAAAGCATTCAATTCCTACCCAGCTTTGCCAAATTCTCTGTAAATGTGGTGGATGATACATTGGAAAAAAAAGCCCCTTGACATTAGAAGCTCAAACTTACTTTCAGATCTTCTACCAAATTCATCTGCTGTATATACCGGTCCCCGTCTGACAATTCTCACGAGGTCTTTGATTTCCTTTCAATAAAGATCGACAATATTATTTCCCAGTTTCCATTGGCCCGAGTAATCGTCCTAGGGGATTTTAATGTTCATAACAAGGACTGGCTAGGCTCTACAAAAACTGATACACAAGGCAGAGCAGCAGAAAATTTCGCAATCAGCAACTCGCTCACCAATTTAATTATGGAACCTACCTACTTTCCTAGGGTTCCCACCCATAACTTTAAACCCCTAGATCTCTTTCTTACTTTCACCCCCGAACCCTACCAAACATCAGTAACTGCTCCCCTTGGTCGCTCTGATCATGGTTTGGTCACGGTATCATACTCCACACATTCTGAGGCAACTGAACGCATGCCGCCACAAACCGTCTGGCACTACAACTCCGCCGACTGGGATGGTCTGAGAGATTTCCTTGCCAGCTACCCTTGGAATCCTACCTGCTTTTCTACTCACGATCCTTCCGAAATATGTAAACAAATTACCGAAACAATTCAACTAGGCATTGAGACCTATATTCCCCACACTAAAAAGAACCCCATAACTTCAAATCACAAACCGTGGTTTTCTAAATCCTGTGACAAAGCCAGACTTTCAAGCCCACAAAAAGTTTCTCTAACACCCCAGTCCCGAAAATCGACAGGCTAGCATCGAAGCAAGAAATCAATATAATCAGACCATCTCAGAAGCAAAAGACCGTTTTAACAATCGGATAAAAGATAAACTTCTCTCTTGCTCGAACGGCAGTAAAGCTTTCTGGTCCTTTGCCAAAAATATTAGTCAAAACTTCTGCTCAAATTCTTTTCCACCCCTTATCTCTGAAGACGGAATTGTTTCTACCTTTACAGGAAAAGCCGAACTATTTGCCAAACAATTTGCTGCCAATTCTATGCTTGATCCTCCCATTAATCTTCCTCTTCCAACAGTTACTCCTGTTTCTCATAAAATGTCCGATATCATTTTTAAAGTCAAACAAATCAAGCGTATTTTCTTCTCTTAATACTAAAAAAGCGTCTGGGCTGGATGGCATACCAGCAGTCGTCTTAAAAAAATGTGCTCCCGAGCTTGCCACCCATCCTAACTCGCCCTTCATGACGGGCTTCTTAACAAACTTCCTTCTTACGGTCTTCCACCTAAGCTTTGCTCTTGGCTCCCAGTTTCCTTTTTAATCAACGTATATCAGTTACTGTAGATGGTCATTTTTCAAGTTTTCACCCAATTAATGCTGAGGTGCCCCAGGACTCAGTGCTGGCACTTACGCTGTTTCTTCTACACATTAACGATCTTCTCTCTTCCACGATCAATCCCATTCATAGTTTTGCTGACGATAGTACCCTTCACTCTAGTAATTAATTTCTTAGGCCACCATGTAATTCTGATTTGGAAAACAAGCGCAGGTCAATGCAGATATCTCTTTCACAAGACCTCAAACTTATCTTGGATTGGGACGCAAAAAATCTTGTTCAGTTTAATGCCTCAAAAACACAGTCATGTTCGCTGTGGCGGAAAAAGTCTGCCAATGCTCATCCGTTACTCATGAGCGGCCAAGTTCTGCAGAACAGAGAGTCGTTTAATCTTGTCGGCGTTACTTTTGAGAATAACCTTGACTGGCACAAGCACATTACATCCATAGCCTCGGCAGGTTCAAAAAGCTTGAATTCTTTTTTCGAGCCAGAAAGTATTTCTCTTCTTCCAATCTGTATACTCTGTATGTGTCCCAAATCAGACCCTCTTTAGAATATTGTTCTCATGTCTGGGAAATGGCGTCCCCTACAACACTTACCATTCTGGACTCCATTTAAAGAAAAGCCGTTCGTCTTATCAATTATCCCACGCTTACAGATAGATAGGCTTCCTCTTCTTGCCCACCGATGAGCTGTAGGCGATCTGTCGCTCTTCTATAGGTATTTTCACAGCTTCTGCTCAGAGGAGTTGGCCAGTATAATTCCTTCTCTGGCAGCTCCCAGCAGAGCAACACGTAGTGCAACTTTTATGCATGTGAACTTCCCGCTTTCTTCGTTCCTTTATCCCTAGAGTGTCAAGACTATGGAACCTGCTGCCCGCAGAAGTTTTTCCTTCTCCTCTCAATCTCCAAAATTTAAGTCCCGTGTGAACAAACTCCCTCTCACCACACTTAAGACACCCACGGTACGTTAGTACTTAGGCATCAGCCTTCGTGGACTGTCCCAAGATAAAAAAAAAGAATACAAGAAACATACGGAACGAGGTAAAACATCGAGGTCGGGCGATGCAAAAAGTACTTATAAAGAAACTCCCTAGAAGAAAATAATTTTTAAAGAAGCTGCAATAATTTCTAAACAACCAAAATGTATTTAGCAAGCCTAGTATTGACATCCCGAATCTGGCTGCCTTTTTTAAACCGTGAAAAATCGGTCAAACTTCGGCGAACAACGAATAGTATACAAGTCGTAGTTTTAAGAATAGTTTAAGTTGTCACCTAAAAACGGTTGGATATATATTACTTACCGAAACGTTGTGTACCAATTACCAAATAAAGACAATGGAAGTCTATTATTTTAGTGTTATGAAAACCTTAACATTGTCTCACACTTTCAAGGAAATGTAATTATTTTAGTTTTATCTTGTTTACTCTTAAAAAATATAATGTTATAAATATCAAATAACAATATTCTAGAATCCACTAAATATCCTATCGAAAAGTGCTCAGGACATAAAAAATTACATGAAAGAGCTTTCGAATTATGAAACACTCGTTGAAAAACGTCAATCCACTTCCAGTTATAGCTTTTTAAAGAATTGATTACCAAAATTTGACGTTTAGAAGTGTATCGCAAGCCAGAGGTCCTTAATTCAAAAACTGGCATAAACGTCTAGAGATATTAATATGACCTTGGTAACAACCCATATTATAACGACCAAAAAAATTACTACTGAAATGGGACACACTCGAATTTTGTTTTTTTTTGCAGCACTTTATTGATCACCCTGTACATCATGATAATATTCATCTTACCAAAACTAAATGCTTTACAACTTGAAGTAGAAGCAACGCGGTTTTAAACTTCGTATTAGATATTCAAAAAGTTAATTTTAAAAAGTTACAGCAGTTTGAAAATGGGTCTAAAAATTAAATGGTACGATCTTTTGTTGAGCAGTTTATATTTGAAAATTCAATTATCAAGTCCTAGGTCTTCCTGGATTGTACCTAGTACCGATGCTGCATTATCCCGTTGCACAGCTAAACCAATTCTTTGGATAATGAAACTTCCAGACTTTTTGCATGGATTTTTTTGGGAAATGTAATTTATAAATCCCTTAGCCTCATCACTCAAGGGACCAAAAGTTTCAACAGCAAAAGATATGAAGATAAAGCGGTCTTCAAGCTCTTATATTTTAAAAGTTTTTTATTCTCGGCAAGACGGGCAGCCGCACCTACTAAATAGAAGTTTTATTCATATGGGATTTTGCAAGTATATGGCTGCAAATAGCGTCCTAAAGTAATAATTGTTTTCCATATTTACAGGGAATTAAGGTCATTCCTCCATCTACACGTTTTCCATGGCTCCTGCAATCTCCAAGAGGCTCTAAAACAGAAGGATTTTCAACTGAAATAAGAGCTCTCTTGATAATGTCATTTATCTGACTGTGTCTAGAAGAACGCCCTGCGCTTTTTTTGCAACTTAATCCATGTGGCCATAAATATCAGTATTTTAGCCGCAAACGCAGGTGTGCTGTCCACACACAGGCAGACCAAGTCTGAGAGCGATGGAAATATGGAATGTTTTGTTATCTAACAAATTTAACTTATTATTTTTTTATACCATTTTTTGTAAATATCAAAAATTGCAATAATTACTTTTTCTAGAGATCGAATTGCTGAAATAACAAATGATACGTCAATTCCAAAATGGAAATTGTCATAAAACCGTGACGTATCGGTGTTATTCTAACAGCGTTCGATTCTACCTGAATTTTTTTGTTTCTAGCATGTTGGTTAATTGCTATGACAATAAAAAATATGAAGATCAATTACACAAAAATGGAAATCAATATGACGATCAAAAAACGCAAGAACGGAATATAAAGAACTCACTAACTCATCAACTCAAACCTGCCCGAGAATTTAAATGCGATCAGTGTGATTTTAAAACTATTTACAAAAGTAACTTAAAAAATCATAACCTCAGACATAAAAATCCCAACGATGTTAATATGTTTAAATGCGATCATTGTGAATATCAATCAGTTTATAAAGCAACTTTTAAGAAGCACATGCTGCGGCATACAAACCTCGAAGATATTAGTATGTTTAAATGCGATCAGTGTAATTATCAAACTATTCTCAAAAAGTATTTAAATAATCATAAGCTTCAACATAAAAAACCCGAAGAAGTTAATATGTTAAAATGCGATCAGTGTGATTTTAAAACTATTCACAAAAGTAATTTAAATAGTCATTACCTTCGACATAAAAACCCCAAAGATGTTAACATGTTTAAATGCGATCAATGTGGATTTCAGTCAATGTATAAAGCAACTATAAAGAAGCACGTGCTTCGGCATGAAAATCCCAACGATGTTGATATGTTTAAATGCGATCATTGTGAATATCGCACTCTGTATAAAGGTGATTTAAATAAGCACAACCTCAGACATAAAAACCTGAAAGATATCGATATGTTTAAATGCGATCATTGTGATTATAAAACTCCTAACAAAAATTATTTAGCAAAGCACAACTTCCGACACAAAAATCTCGAAGAAGTTAATATATTTAAATGCGATCAGTGTGAATATGAAACTCGTTACAAGCATTATTTTAAAAAGCACGAACTTCGTCATAAAAGTCCGAAAGATGTTAATAGGTTTAAATGTGACCAGTGTGCATATCAAACTCTTAACAAAGCTGACTTAAAAAGGCACAACCTGCGACATAAAAATCGCAAAGATGTTAATGTGTTTAAATGCGATCTCTGTGATTATCAAACTCTTTATAAAAGTCATTTAAGTACGCACGTCCGTCGACATAAGTAACGAAACGCGGATTATAAAAATGTTTTTATAACCCGCGAGCTCTATTAAAACTTTTTTTTATCTTGGAAGAGTCCACGACGTCTGATGCCTAAGTACTAACGTACCTTGGGCGTCTTAAGTGTGGTGAGAGGGAGTTTGTTCACACCTTAAATATTTGGAGGTTGGTAGGTGAAGGAAAAAATTTGCGGGCAGCAGGTTCCATAGTCTTGACACTCTAGGGATAAAGGAACGAAGAAAGCGGGAAGTTCGGGGCCTCTCTAAGTGAACTGTACAAGGATGCATAAAATTTGCACTACGTCATTCCCCAGGCATGAGAACAATATTCTAAAGAGGGTCTAATTTGGGATACATACAGAGTATACAGATTGGAAGAAGAGAAATACTTTCTGGCTCGTAAGAGGAATCCAAGCTTTTTTGAAGCCGAGGCTATGGATGTAATGTGCTTGTGCCAGTTGAGGCCATTCTCAAAAGTAACACCGACAAGATTAAATGACTCTTTGTTCTGCAGAACTTGGCCGCTCATATGTAACGGGTAAGCATTGGCAGACTTTTTCCGCGACAGCAAACATGACTGGGTTTTCGAGGCACTAAACTGAAGAAGATTTTTGGCGCCCCAATCCAAGATAAGTTTGAGGTCTTGTGAAAGAGATATCTGCATTGACCTGCGCTTGTTTTCCAAATCAGAATTATATGGTGGCTTAAGAAATTGAATACTAGAGTGGAGGGTACTATCGTCAGAAAAAGTAAAAGAAGATCGTTAATGTGTAGAAGAAACAGCGTGGGTGCCAGCACTGAGCCCTAGGGCACCCCAGCATTAATTTGGTAGAAGCTGGAAGAATGACCATCTACAGTAACTGATATACGTCGATTGGAAAGGAAACTGGAGAGCCAAGAGCAAAGCTTAGGTGGAAGACCGTAAGAAGGAAGTTTGTTAAAAAGCCTGTCATGCCAGACCTGATCGAAAGCTTTGGATATGTCAAGAGCAACGATCTGGGATTCACCAACAAAACTCAAGGGACTTGTTCCAGTTGTGTGAGACAAAGGAAAAAAGATCAGCTGTGGATCTTCTGTCACGGAATCCATACTGTCTATCATGTAAGATCTTGTGTTTTTCCAGATACTTTGAGATTTGGGAATTGATGAATTTTTCCATTACTTTGCAAACAACAGAAAGAAGAGATATAGGTCTATAGTTAGAAGGGAGAGTTTTAGATCATTTTTTGGGATAAGGTTGCACAGGTGCAGCTTTCCAACTCTCCGGGAAAATGCTCTTGTCGTAAGAGATTCGAAAGATGCGAATTAGGATGAGTGCATGTTCGGGAGCACATTTTTTAAAACGATTGCTGGTATGCCATCCAGCCCAGACGATTTTTTAGTATTAAGAGAAAAAAGAATATGCTTGATTTGTTTGACTTTAAAAATGATATCGGACATTTTTTGAGAAACAGGGGCAACTGATGAAAGAAGGATATTAATATGAGGATCAAGCGTAGAATTGGCAGCAAATTGTTTGGCAAATAGTTAGGCTTTTCCTTTAGAGGTAAAAACAATTCCATCTTCAGAGAATAGGAGTGGAAAAGAATTTGTGCAGAAGTTTTGACTAATATTTTTGACAAAGGACCAGAAAGCCTTACTGCCATTTGAGCAAGAGAGAACTTTGCGGGCTGTAATGAAACGTCAGAATCTATAAACAGCGATGAGCTTTTTTAATATTTTATTTAAAATTGTTATTTACAATACAGTTGGTACAATTGTTCATGTTTAAATTTGGTTTGGTACTCGCCATACTATTAGAGCTGGTAATCGTACTATTTTCTAATTTATTTACAGAAAAACTCAACTATCGATTTTCCCAAACATTTTTTGCTAGTCTAATTCTATTTGATACCGAGTCCTCCACATATTGTTCCGCAACTGCCGCCGATGGCCAGTCTCCCAATTGATTAACCCCATTAATTTCTTCCCCAGAATTTGCCAACACTGTTCTCGATAATCACTAAATGAATGTCCAGAATATTAATCGGGATTTGGCAGTTTAAGATAGGTAGCTATTTTCTTTGACATCTCACTAAAAATGTTTTTCCCGAAAACTTGTGTTGTGCGATGTCCATTTTTATATGCAAGAAAAAAAACGATGAATTTCGGTATTTGATGGACCAAGAAACATGTTTTTTTTTGTTTTTACAAATATCCGTAGAACTAGGATTTCTATTATTTTAATAACACAAAACATTTTTTTCTTAGTATCACGTAAAGTAACTTGCAACGATGATCCTAAATCTTGAATATCATTAACGCCCAACTGAACGAGTTCTTGCTTTTGGCATGCCCGAGTCAAACCAAAAACTAGCGCAACCTATTTAAATAAATTTAAATTAAAGATTTGGCCTCAAAAACCCTAGTACCACCAAACCGCTTCCGGTGTTCCCGCGTAGATCAAATGTTGACCGGTGTTATCAAATTTTAACATTACCTAAAATTTCAATTGCTTTAACCTCAATTAAATTTGTATCTTTTTTTATCACACAAAAATAATTTTCTTTTTTATAGTAAAATTTTGTCATTGTATATTATGTATATACCCAGTTATGAATATTGGAAATTGTAAAGAACCATTTCTGATCTGGAGGTTAGTTTTTTGAATGAAATCAAGAAATCTAAGAGTTGGTAGAGACGCCATTCACTAGACATGAGAACAGTACTCTAAAGATGGTCTAATTATACATTAGAAGGTACACATAGGTAATTTAACTCAAGTTTTCAATAGAACAAATGTTAAAATTTACCTTCTCTAGCAGGCTCACTGGGTAAACCTACAGATGGAATCGCATATGAATGAATGCGACTCCTAAAAGGGTTTGAAAAATCCTCATCTTTTAAAAAACACAAACTCTAATACGGTTCTGACATTGTTCTGGTGTATAATTAGCAAATTTGTGGAACTCGGTGAATTCCAAAGCACTTTACCAAGCTTGACATTTGAAATTTTAATATATTTTCAATACAAATAGCAGTGAAATGATTGAATCTATATGATTTATATTAATATGGTCCTTTGGGCCTCTAAAAAACGATAAATTGCCTTTTATTCTACTACCTTTTAGAGCCGTCACGAGTGACGCAACTCATATATTGTATATTCTTTAAACTATGGTTACGTTGCTTTATTTAATGATAATGCAATTGCGTCAGAAAGGTTCAGTTAAATAGTTTGTTAAAAACATATTTTTTAGATGAGAATATTATCTGCATTAAATTAAATTAAGAGTTTAAATTGCATGTACTAAAACTGGTTTGGGTTGACTTGTAAATATAGTGTAGTAAACAATAAAAAATTTGTTTATGTTAACTGACTGTTTATGAATTTCATTCCTTTTTTTGATATTTAGTTATAGATGTAGTTAATAACACCTTAATTGTTAGAAGTTGGTTAATGTTGGGGTTTCAAACCAATTTAACACTTAATTAAATAAACTAAATATAATAAAAACTCCGTGGCGGCTAAAATTTTTTTTCTTTGAAAAGCAAATTCTTACTCATGATGACACTACTGCTCTGCGCGGCGAACAGCTAAGCCGAAGGCAATGATTACCTGTTTTGTAATTCTTAGAAAAATAGGTTACACAAAATGTATTATACGCGTTTCATGGCAACGCGTCAATATATGTACGTCCCCAACGTACCCATCTTAAATTTAAAAAATGCATTAATTTCAAACCAATTATTAGTTTCATTTATTTTAAGGAAGGAACCTATTAGAATTTTGAAAAAATCAATTCTATTTTTTTACGGATTTCGATTCCTTAGACCTTCAAAAATAACTTCCTAAAATATTATACGAAAGTTCGAAACCGAAAGCGAGATACATCAACTTTGGTGAGCGCGCGCCCTCGGTCGCCGTAGGTGTTCTACGCAGCTGCCGTTCGCTCGGCTAATTTAAAACGCGTTTTTCTCGCAATCACTTTTTTCAACTGACGGACAGTAAATCGCTGAATTGGTTAGGTTTTCTCTTCAAGAATCGACCAAAATTTGGTAATGTCTCGGAAAGTTGACCTTTGTTACCGATTTGATCAAATTTTTTCGGGCAACGTTTCGCTGAGATCTCACGACATTTTGAAAATAACAACCTTATTTTCGCAACGTTTCGTCCTTTGAATATTCACAAACAAATTATGTTTAAAATCAAACAACTATTTTCATATACACCTTTCTTTTTGTACAAACAATTTATTATTTTTCACACTTTTATATACACCTTTAAATTTTTTTATTTACTTTTGAGCGGCCATGATTCTCTAGTGTAAATTTGCAGCCAGATCCGACGTGTGAAAGTGGAGGTTTGCAATTAAATGGAAAAAAGTGTAAAATAGATATAAAAAAGTTTTTAAAAGGTGTTTTTAAAATATTATGTGAATTTAGTATAAAAATCAAGAATTCTGTAAAAGAAGGAGAATAGTGTAAATAAGGTTAGTTTGATTTTCAATTTGATGATGAATATGTCGAAAACGAAACGTTGTCGAAAATATTTTTCAATTAATCAGCGCCCAAAACCCCAAACAAATTTGGTTAAATCGGGGAGGAACTTTCGAGACAATTACCCAAAATTTGATTACAAAAAAAATAGCATCAAATAAATATCGGAAAAAAGGTCGATTTTTACTTTAGTTATACTTTGATTCTTTTTTCGCTGGCACACTTGTTCGCATGGCAAGACTGCCTCTAGCAGACATGTTTGAAGGTACGAACTGCCTAGACAAGGATGCCTCTAGAAGGTATATTCCCGAAGGTACTTGTAATATAGCGCGTCCTATGAGAAAATAGAGAAAGTTTGTCAGCAACAAATGTATGCCATCTAACAATTTAATAGCAAACTATTAACAAATCGATGGTTTTCTATATATCTGCTACAAACAAATTTGGAATACTATCAAGAGATGACACTACGTATCTAAAATCTAGCGCATCCGTCATTTTATGGTGCTCTATTTAATACCTTTTAGGTTTTATTCAGAAAAATATAAAATTCCTATTTTTTTGTATATATAACTTTAAAATACGTAGTGGAAGTTAAATGAACTTTTATATTTTGTAAATGCAGTTTTCTTTACATTGTAAGAATCCATGTTGTATAATTGGTTGCTTAATTCCAATAAAAAATTTAAAAAAATGGATTTAGTTAGAAGTTTTTTACTAAAAATAGGCAATAAAATGTAAATTTTAGTGCATTTGTTTAATATGTAAATGCCCAATCAGTGCATGTTCATATTTGAGAGCAATCAGTTTTAAAAAGGAGGAATTTTGGAAAAAGTGTCCATTTTGAGGTTAGTCCACTTGACGGAAAGAAACCAAACTTTCTTGAAAGAAACTTATTCTAGATTAGTGTTTGTTCGTTGTCTAGATTCGTAATCAGCGCCCCGTAAACCCTCCTATGCAAGAAAACATTAAAATCGACTTTTTTAAGCATCATATTTGTGTAAACGGTAACAATATAATTTGTCTTTTCAGATATCCCTAAAGTTAAATTTTATTGAATCAGCAGTATAGCTGCAAGGGCTGCAATAACTACTATTGATGGATGTTGCTGGTGTAAAGCAAAGAAGTGTAGGTTTTCTAAGCCGTGTGGAAAAGTGTTTGTTACACTAAGCTGCAAAATAGAAGAAGAGCTTTAACAACTATCCAAAAGTAAGTGTTATTCACCGTTAATAAACAACCTCTAAATTTACTTAGGAATACATTGGTACTTAAGGTTTAAGTCTTTGCAGGTTATTCAAAAATAAAAAAGAACTTAGGTACCAAAACTAAATATTTTTAAGTCTATTGGCCTCATTATTTGTATGTCTTTATCTTATAAAAAGTATTTTATTTTGTATTTATCTACCCAAAAGCAAGTAAATACTTACAATATACAATACAGAAAATTTGGGATATGCAGTGTTTTCACAAGGACCTGGTAAATTTACTTTAGGTATTGTCTGGTACTTGCCATTGTTTAAAGAGTCCCAATGTTTTTAAATAATACATGAATTAATAATTTCTAGTGAGACGTAGTTAATTAAAAAGTGATTTAGGTATTTATATCTTACAGAAAATACCTTTTTGTTTATTTCAAAAATTGTTTTTAAGATTTGTGCAGGAGCCATAGAGGCATAACAATTAAAATAAAACTTAACTCAATAGGAAAACGGCAACCTATTCATGATCTGTAATCGAAGAAAGCAGAGATTTTTAAGTGATATGACTGTGAAGACAGGTTCAAATAGGCTTCCAGGCTTAAAGTTAGGCATATGCAACTTTTGTTTTCTATGGTAAGGTGTAAAGTTAGGACAGAATATAATCTTTATTTTTGTATATCGGGTGACCCAGATAATATGTAACTGCGAATTATTTTCTGATCAAAAAAGATATAACTCTGAAATTGGGAGGGTTTCTATAGGGGATAGTTGCTCTCCTTTGGGATTTAACAATTTATTTTTGCTACTTTGTAGGTTCTCAACTAAATTTAAGGGGTTCAAAACACCACCAAAACCCCACTTTTTTTTCTGCTTTTGTGCAATTTTTTTAACCATTCTCAACTTGTAGAGAATTTAATTATAAAACTTTTTTGTCTCTACTATAGGATTAAAGCGCCAAAACACACAGTCATTTTCACTGTTGCAAAAAAAGTCTGTCAATACTCATCCTTTACATATGTGGTTTTTAGCATAACTTTATTTCACATAAACACATAATATCCACAGTAATGGCGACTACAAAAAATCTTGGATTCCCCTTTTAGGGCAGAAAGTATTTCTTCCTTTCTAATCTGTATACTTTGTATGTCTTCCACATTAAACATAAGCATTCTTGATTTCATCCAAACAAAGCTGTTCGCCATCTTTCCCACTATGCAGTGCTACTCTTATGCATCCTATTTCAGACAATCTAGAGTTACCTCAAACTTCTCCTGTTGTTTATTTATTCCTAGAGCAGAGGTTTTTCTTTTCCCTACAAACTTTCAAATCTTTAAATTCTATGTTTTAAACTTTATTTTATACTGTATATTGTGGTCAAGGTCATTGGTTCCCTTAGCTACACCAGCGCCTCCTAGTGAATGCTATTCTGGGGCCACTCTTTGAGCACAATCAGCCATAAGAAAGGGTGATCCTTACCTCTACAATTCATAGTATTGGGACAATATTTATAGATTCCACTAGATTATTGATGGCAACCTGCATAACATCCAAATCTATATCATAGTCTAGTAAGTTTTCAGTACAAAATCTTCCATTAGCAGTAATTTTTCTAATAAGCTTGAAGCAGTGCCGATTTATATTTTCATGAATGTAAGCACTTTATTTCCGCCGCCCCATGTACCTTTCTAAAATTATAAAAACCTAGGATTGATAATTTTCTATACGAATGAGTTTTTATGAGAATTTAACGTATTAATATAAAAAACCATGAGACAACCGATGAACTTGTTTGACTTTTACCCTTTGATATTAAGTAAGCTTCCTCAAAATCTGCCGCCCTGGCCGGGCCTATATGGCCTATTGACCAAACCTTGAAGCATCTCGTCCAGGGACGCAGCATATTGTTTAGTTACCACCGTTTTACGTTTAGAGTAAACAGTTTGGTGCGCTGAACGCAACCATGGTTGGGTTTGCTAGCACACACTAATCCTACAATCACCCTTTATGAAAAGCCATTTTTATGATTTTACACAGAACTATGTTTGATTACCTTAATTGAGGGTCTATCATACATTTTAGAATTCACAAGAAGACACATTTAACTGCATCTGCGTACCGTACTTTCTTACTGGCGCTACCTCTGAGAGAGTAGCAAAAGTATATGTAAATAAACTAATGTCTGCCATCTAGCGTTGCTTGCAGACATTATTGGCGAAATGATAGATTTCGTTATCTTCTGCCGCAATATATTCGAATGATTTTAAAAAGATGGCACCACTTATGTTACTAAAGCAGCGCATTCGCCATATCGTGGGCGTTGTTTTTTTAATTTAAAAATTTTTGAGGAAAAATAAGGAATGGTACATTAATAATAAATAACCGCAAAAATAGGTGTTGAAAATTTTAATGTACTTTTACACTTTTCAGATATTTATGTACAACTTAATTTTACTACGCTGTGGTAATGAGGACCTTGAGTTAGTTACTGCATAAAATCGACACAGAGAGAAAGGGACAATACTTGCTAACCCTTTATCTCGCGTAAGCTGCGCACTGCAGACCGCCAATGCTGCTTCTAAGTAGGTATAGACTCGGCACCTTTATGAACCTGTTATAGTCAATTGGTTTTACAAGATTGGAGTCCTTCAAAAAAGATTCGATTTACGGATCCGGATCCTCATAAAGGAATCGAATCACCAATATGAATCACAATTTCTTTTTTTTAAGGAGGAAAGGAATCGATCCCTATTTATCGGATCAAGAATCCCAATCATCTTTAGTTAATGATACTTCATAAGCCAGATAATAAATGAAGGATCAAAGATTTTAGCATGAAACCTGAGCCATAAAATATAATTTTAGCCTCATTTTGAAGTGCTATAACTGTAAGCCAAATAGTTTTTGATAAATATTTTTTAAATTTAATTATTCTATTTCTAAGATCAACATGAAATAACCCTTAAATGACACATTACGTCGAACTGTATGCCAAAACTTGCGATGCTAGATCTTCGTTTTTAAATTTGATTCTTAACATAAGCGACCTGTAAATGGGACACTTTATTGCAATTTTGCATCAAGTTTTACAAGTACCGTTTAATAATTTCTCTGCTTGTGGAATATAAAAATGTATTAAAATTCTAAGTTAATTTTAGTTGGACACCCTAAATAGAAATAATAAAATGTCCCTTTTAAAAGTCCCCCAGGTTTATCTTAAGGATAACAAAAATTATTAAGATCGAGCAATTAAAACTTTCAATATAAATGCAAGTAAAATTTATTCCCGTTCTTGGTCAATACACTCTATCGTTACGAAAAAAATGTTGCATTTAAATGTTGTCTCTCTGGACCTGAAAAAACATATTTTTGTTAAAAATCACATTTTATTATATAAATGTTCCTTATTTAAAGGTTTTAAAAGACAAATGTTTTAAAATTGTTTATCTTTATTTCCGAAAATCAATGTAATGCTGATTAAGATTCTAAGGTAAAAATTTAAAATGATGGATTTTGGCATTTATAAACCTATTTGCCTCAGATTCAGGATACAAGGGTTTTGGGGTTCTGGGTCTAAATTTGAAAATTTGAAAAATAATAAACCGATTTGTCTTAAATTAGAAATATAAGAAAATTGTCATCAAGTCTGTTTGCGATCAATACTACAATGATCTACCTCGTTCCAAAAGCCGCAACTCAAATTTATTTTGCTCTGTTCGAAAGTCACTTGAGATATGGCATATTGCAGTGAAGTTATTCAACATCAAATTATTTAGACATTATTTTTCTATTACAAAAACGAGCAATGCGCATTTTAAATGGAACCAAGGGCTAACAAACATCCTCATTTTTAAAAACTAAATATTTTAACTATTTTTGATCTGCGTATTCTGGAGAGTATCTGTTTCATACACAGCAGTGTTGATGCAACCACAAAGAGACGAGACATCCATTCCTATAAAACACGCCAGAGAAATGCACTCGAAACTCCTTTTTGCCAGTTTTCATTAACACAAAATACGATACGTCATAAAGGAAAAATGTTTTACAACAAACTACCAACAACATTAACAAGCATTGGAGAACAGAGGGAATTTAAAAGGAAACTGAGAAATTACCTAGGACGATGCGCCCATTACAACTACGAGGAGTTCCTAAGCAAAACTATTGTACCTGATGATTTTATTATGTAGTTTGTCTCAAGTGTGCTGCAGTATTATTTGTACATACTTTTAGCTTTAGGTATTATATTGTTATACAGCATAATCTGCTTTTTAATAAATTGAAATTGAATTGAATTGAAAAAA
>JAHBCN010007844.1:22500-41596 GCA_019359885.1 Listronotus oregonensis | reverse complement strand
AAGAAGGGTTTTTAATTTTTTTGGGTTTAAGAGTTGAAGTTACACTAATTCCCTTTTTTGTTAACTGGTTGTAAATGGTTCAGTAGAAAGTTTTGAAAAGTGTTTTTATGTTTTTATACAGGATGAGTTTTAAAACAATTTTTTTCATTTATTAAACTTTAAAGCTATCATATATTTCTGTTTATTTTTAGGCTTTAATTGTTACAACTTCTTAGGTTTCAGGTTGGGGATATACAATTTCTAAAGGCGATTCATCAGATGTCCTCAAGGAATAGCTTGCCAATAAGAGAAAGAAAACAATGTAAACCAAGATTTCGACAAAGAATGGGCAGACCATATTTCACCGATGAAAAATTATGTGCCGGATATCAAAATCAAGTAAATTTAACTATAAATACATTTCCTTATCGTAGATTAAGTTTCATATCAAAGATGTGCTTATGCTTTATGAAGCTAAATACAATCACTCCATCCTTGATGTGGTCCACTTTAATTTTCTACATACTTATCTAGCTAGCGCTTGGGCCTTTTACAGTAGGGCAATAACATTAACCGAAAATTAATTGATTTAGTAAGGGTCAGAAAGGGTGAAGGGTGGTTCAGTGTTAAAATATATTCTGAAGAATCATTGGCTTTGGTCATAAAAGAATAAGGGGCCCTTTCAATTGCAATAAATAAAATTAATTGATTTAAGTTTAAACAACAAAAGTTTAAATTTTAGTTGTTTACCTTTAAACAATGTTTTAGGAAGTTCCTAGAGTTTCCGTTCTATAAATATGTTTGTATTGGGGAGCTTAATACCACAGGCCCAAAAATTTAAAAATTGGTGTGTGCTGGGTGTCGGAAGATTTACTGGCGTATTTTTTTTCCGCTGAACACGAATCTTAAGTAAAAATTGAGGGTGAAACAAAACCTCAATATCTCAGAAACTGTAGAAGATACACGAAACTTTATAGCAGATAAACTATGTATTTTTTACAAGGCCTTTAATTTAAGATATATAACCTTTTTGTTTAAATGCAATATTCCTTGAGTTATAATCAAAAAACCGAATTTTCAGGATTTTTTCAAGGTATAACCCTAGAAAAAAATTGAAAAATATTTTTTAATTTTTGGATTTTAAAGTGATTTGGGATTTAAATTAATAAAATAAATGATATGTAATATAAAAACCTTAAAAATCACAACAATAAAAAAAGTCTTTTACTATTTTGAACTAAATTTTCTTGTCAAAATTGCATTTTCATTTATATCTTCTTTATTGTTTATCTTATCAAAAAATTTTTAAATTGTTTTATGAAATTTTTTGTATCTTTTATAATTTATACAGGGTTGCGAAAAAGTCCGAAAAAATTAAATAATCTTTTAACCAGTAACTTGGGAAAAAAAACGCTGAAACACGTCAATTTTTTTTAAAATTGTACCATTTTTGGCAATAAAATAAAATTTTTTTAAACCCCCTTAGTGCAACCCCCCAATTTTTTTTTTAAATGTCGTGTATAGCTCATTGAAAAGCTCGTAAAAAATGGAATCTGACCATCCCCTTTTAACTTTGTGGTTACCAGGAAATGAGAAAAACCTTTTAAAAACAAAAAGTTAGAAAACCTACTTAGTGCTATCTAGAGGTGAATTAAGTAACAGATGCTGAAAGCCCCCACCCTACTTGGCAGGTTTCTAGGGATGGTAAAACCCGGTTCCAACCTCCCTAAATTTTCCCTTTTTTTTTTAGATCTTCAATTTTAAGCCGGCCTTTTTTGAAAAACCTTGTCTTTCAGATACCCCCCAAAAAAATCAAATTTGCGTTAAGTCTGGGGATCGTGGCGGCCTTTTAATTGTACCACGTCTCCAATCCAGCGTCCTGCAAATATTTCATTGAGATATTTTCTGACGTTAATACCAAAATTGGGGGAGCGCCCTGTTGGAACCAAAGTGTTTCAGTGGGGATATCTGGTTTCAATTTCATTGGGAAACATAACAGCTAAAGCAGGCACTAATTCAAACGTAAAAAGTCTAAGTAGCGTGCAGGCTGTAAGGTTTCCCAAAAGTATGGCCCTAATTCTGTTGATGATGCCTGCCCATACATTTACTTTCTGAGGACGCTGCGTATGAGCTTCGGGAATATCCAGTGTGGGTTTTCCACTCCAAAATCGATAATTTTTAACTACTCCATTTAAATAAAAAGTAACTTCGTCCGAAAAGAGTATGTTCAGTGGAAACCCATTATTTCGTCACATCGCCTCATTATTTCCTCACAAAATTGCAAACGCCTGTCTTAGTCATCTTCCAAGAGCTCTTGGACAAGATATACCTTATATGGGTGGTATTTTTGTTTTCAAAACCTCCCAATCGACGTCTAGACGAGGATTGTTTTGGACAATGAAACCGTTGACAAATGTGGATCTTTCCTGCAGAGATACGGCAATGTTCATTTTGATCTTCGTTCAAAACATGTGGCCGGCCACTTCTGGGAAGTCCTTCACTGTACCATGTTCTTCAAATTTGTAAGATCTTACTCACAGTAGCCTGGGAAATGTGATTTTCCGGATATTTTGCATTAAATAAAGTAACACTTCACTTTGACTCCGCATTCTATCCCCACATCCCGACAATATCAAGACTTCGATACGCTGCCTTCTGACAATACCATTTTTGTTTGGCAAATTAACAAAGAACACTTTGAAGGTACACAATTAATTAAATTAAACAAATTTTAATTTTACCCAAAAAATGCCACAATTTTAAAACTGAGTCAATTTTTTATCAGGGCATTAAATTTGGTACAAAATTTAACAACCTTTTTCTTTTTTTGAAGTACACTGCTCAACAATTGCTTGGGATTATAACTAATTTTATGTAATTTTTTCTGAAAAAATAAATTCCAAAGAATGTTGATGCTAGATTACGTTATCAGTTTTACACATAATTAATAAAATTTGTTGTGCTGCCTGCCCAGGTTGGTCTGTTCTTAAAATTTGTAAACTTTTGAAACTAGGTACTGATGATCCTTAGCTAAAATTGCTTAGCAGGACATCATCAATGCTGAATGCCACTTTATTTGTTTATTTGCAACGTTAATTCACCCGTAGATAGCACTAAGTAGGTATTTCTAACTTTTTTTTTTTTAAAGAGTTTTTTCCTCATTTCTGGTAACCACATAAGTTAAAAAAAAAGAAAGGGTATGGTCAGATTTCATTTTTACGAGCTTTTAATGAGCCCATACACGAATAGGTTTATTTGAAAAAAAGTTGGGAAGGGTTGCAGCTTAAGGGGTTAAAAAAATATCATTTTATTGCCAAAAATGCGTACAATTTAAAATCAATTGACGTGTTTCAGAGTTTTTTCCCAAGTTACCGGTTAAAAAGATATTAATTTTATTCCGGACTTTTGCGCATTCCCTCTATAGTGGTAGTCCAAAGATTCCGTGGTAGCAGGTTTCTGCCGGTAAATGTACCGTATCGATTGTTTTGGTTTTTCTTGATTTTTTGCTGTTTGACTCCCAATTTTGATTTGTGTTTAGCGGAAAAAACTACGCCAGAAAATCTTAGACACCCAGCACACACATTTTTTTTATTCTGTGCAATTTACCGTTTAATTAAAATTATATTTTGTACTTTCAGAAATGTTATATTTTGTACTTCCAGAAATGTTATAATTTCAGCTTTTAGTTCTTATATTTTTACAAGTTTATTTTAAAAGGTTTTAAAAATCTAAAAATACATTCTCATTGGAACTTTTGTTGGTGAAATCAAAATTTTTACGACGTTTTGTTTTTGCTAAACCATCATCTACTTTATTTTTTTAAACAGGGCCCTCGATTGTTTATTGCATTTGTTAAAGCAGTTTCGATTCCAATTACAATGATGTATAACACTTAATATTTCTTCTGTTAAATAAACATATTTTCTATATGAGACAATGAGTTAGACATTTGTTAAGTAAATATTAAGTGTTATACATTTTTGTAATTGAAATAATATGGGGTTCAAAAAAAAAAAAAAATCAGAGCCGTATTTAAAAAAATAAAGTTGATGATGGTGTAACGAAAACGAAACGTCGTAAGAAATTTTTGACTTTACCAATACATAAAGTGCAAAATATTTTAATAAGAATGTATTTTTAAAATTTTTCTAACTTTTAAAATAACTAGTAAAAAAATAAAAAGGAAAATCGAAAATTTTAGTTTTTTTGCCATATTTGCGGAAGTACGAAAATTTTTCAACGGTATATTATTAAGCTCTTCAATACGCAACTTTGCAAATTTAAACCACCCACCTATCTCTTACCGTTTCGAAGATCCCCATGCTCTTCATTCTTATCTTGGACACACTGTATATATACTTTATATACTTTTCTAATATTTTAGGTACCAGCGTATGCAAGGGTGATAGTGGTGGAGGGTTAGTATTGCAACATCCAGACACCAGAAGATTTTATGTATATGGTATTGTAAGTCTCGCACCATCCTATTTGGAAAATAATCAGAAGCACTGTGATATTCAGAAAAGTGCCCTTTTTACCAAAGTTTCATCTTACCTGGGGTGGATGCAAGTAAGTATTTAAACTAAAACTGATTCTATGTAGAAACCCCTATACGATAGGTCGCGAGAATTCAGAATCCGTTGTTGAAACAACCCTACGACCGACTGGAGTGGTTGTGCGGGGGTGTATTTTGGCCAAAATTGCGAATCTAGAAGAAGCATGATCCCCAAGGAAGTTTAAAGGTGTATGGAAGCCCAATACTGTAGAACAAAATTGTCCAGGCGTGCAGGGCAGCGGGAATCGGGGGATTGGCCCCGCGGAGTTTGCGCAATGAATAGTAGGTCAGAGCCGGACTTCCATAATTCTTTGTTACTATCTATAAAGTTGACATCATCAAATGTCAAATTCAAGCATTCACTGTTTTTTTTTTTTTGCACAAAATTGTTGGTTATTAAACGATACTACCATGGAATATTTAAATTATTGTGTAATATTGGATTTTATATCATCTGATATAATATGAAGAATAGATGGCGCCACTTACGCTTCATTTAAATGGTCGATATTTTTGGAGTTTGTATTTTTATCAAAAATCTTGTAAATAATAAACAAGATTTTTTAAATAAATTTCAAACATTGTATGATAGTTTCATGTACTTATCACCAATTTTGTGATAAAAGAAGGGCAAGATAGTGTAAATGAGTTTAATCTAATCCTAAGATTGTGGTTGTACATTAAAAGTGAAAATTTTTATAACTGCTTTTTAGGCATATACTTTTCATTAATAACAAACATTCATGAGACAGAATAACAGTGGTTAAAAATGTTTAGTAACCTTTGGTACCTAGGTATCCATTGTAAATGCAACCGTTAAATATTATGTGTCTACAGTATGTGAGTTAAAAGTTGATAATGTAAGTTTAAGAAACCAAAACCCAATTTCTTTTTAAACAAATACAGAAAAAGCAAAAAGGAACTTTAACATAAAATTGTACTTTCTTTTATTCAATTATAGGTACCTGTATATATTAAAATTTGCCTGGTCTGAACACTAATTAATAATTTTGATCCTTTAAAAGAATGTACTAAATTATTAAATGAAATAAAGTACCTAAATGTAAACTTTATTTTTTTAATAATCCACAGAAATACAAAACATTGTGGAAACATCTAAAAGAGTAGTGTAAGATTGCCTTACTTTTCTCACTGCTATTTCCTATGAAATTTTTATTTTCTATAATTCATAATTGATTTATTATTATTTATTCGGTTACCTAACGTTACGTCTCATAAAAGCACCTAATTTCAAGTAAGAAATACTTACCTAAAGTAAAAATGCCGGGTATGTTAGGTACCCTTAGATTTGTAAGATAAAACCATACAACCTCTAGTCATTTTGTTACGATATTATAAGTAACAAAACAATAAACACAAAATTATAGTCACAATTTAATAAACACTAATCACTAAAATAAGAAGGTTTTTATCAATCCAAAAAAACTTATGCAACCACAAAATATAATTACACCAAACAAAACAGTCGAAAATAATACGGCCCCCATAAAAGTATAATGTGTTGCCTAACTACACCCTGATTTATCAGTGTAAGTAGGCAACACATTATTATTTTCGTGGAATTTCGTTATTGCGCAAAATCGGCGGGGCCAACTTTGACAGTTATTTTCATACTGGGCTGGACATTTTTTGATCGAATGGGCCATAGCATTGGGCTTCCATACACCTTTAAACTTCCTTGATGATCCCCAGTAGAAATAGTATTTTTTAAACACGCAAATCGCTACAACAATATTATTGTAAATGTACGTCATATACCCTTTAGTAAAACACTTGAAATTTTTTTTGTGGAATTACTTGCTTAAGGATTTTGATTAATGCCAAAAACTTTCGATACCGGCAAAGCAAAAATCCACGATGCCGATCGAAAGCAGAGATCCACAATGCCGAATAAAAGCAGAAATCCAGGTTACCGATTAAAAGCAAAGATTCTCGATATTGGGCGCCAAGAGCTGGAAGAAAGCGTGGCACCGGGGCATTATCGACGCAGTTCATGTACGTGGAATTCTCTTTCCGTCGTTCCTTAAATTTTGTCAAAAAATTTTGTTGTCTTAGCATGTTTAAAAAAAAATCTTTTGAGGATTATATTCTTCTAGATTCGCAATTTTGGCCAAAATTCACCTCCGGGCCACCCATGAGCATCGTAGGGGGGTTTCGAGGTTAAATTAGAAATTAGCGCCCTCGAAAATCCCCAGGGAGTAATTTCTACGTTATTTTACATTATTTTATCGACTTTGTATATTTTTGAACGAATTATGCATTTTTTTTCGGGGATATACTTTATGCACTCGAGATGCACTTTGGCTTGACCAGTTCCTCTCACATGTACAATAAATTCCTGATGTTTTCCCGAGTAAGATGTCGAAAACCGCATTCCGATCGAGTTGTCTGGCAAAATAGATTTATTTTAGGGTAATTTTCATAGTCTATACAGTGTGTCCCAAATTGGTGGGGAATGTATGGGGATCTTGAAAAACCACGATAGATAGAAAATCGGTTAAATGGGGAAAGTTTTGGACAATTATGTTAGTAAGCTAATCCCGTTTACCACATGGCTTTATCTATTCAGGTTTTTGAGAAATTTTAAAAAAAACCTGAAACATGCATTTTGAAAATCTTTTTTTTATAAGTGAAAATTTTTCAAATCTGTAAAAACTTTTTAAATAACTTTTTTGTAAATATGACCGTGTAAATTTTATTTTCTACGTTTCGGGTTTTAGCATCATCACCAACTTTATTTTTCATATGGCCGCCATATTGATTTTTACGCAGCCAAATAGTGCTTTTATTCTGATTTCAACAAAGTATAACAGTTATAATTTAAAGTTATAACCTCATTTATTTCAAAAAATATTTTCTTAGTTGGCCTTGATTGGCGAACGTCATTTTTTTTGTAAACATAAAATATTAGTAATTGTAAAAATAATAAGCTTAAAGATATTTTACAGAAATGGGTTTCGCAAAAAGCTATACCGTAATACCGTGTTACAACAAAACTACACGAAAAGTTAATTGAAACAAGTAAACAAAAACAATCAAAAGTGGCTAAACTAATATTCCTACTAAAATGGAGATGTAAAATAACGCCTAAAATTCAAAATGTTGTCCATTTCTCTCAACATATTTACGATATTTTTTAAATAGTCTTAACTACCCTATGAATGGTTGACTTAGGTATGTGGAATTCTCTATCAACATCCCTTGCTGAAGATGTTGTTTCGTTAAAATGTTGTTAACTGCAGCATCTCGTTGTCAATTTTTCAAAGTATGTTAAGTTTTAGTGATGTGCCTTTAACAGTTAACATTTCTATTGCTTTGGAAATAACGTTGCAAAATATCAATTTTTTCTTAAAACAATTAACCATTTTACAAAGTTAAAAAATTGTAATAACGTACCCAAGCTAACTTGATAATGACGTTAGATGACATTCGCCGGAATCAAGGCTAACTTAGAAAATATTGGTTTTTTGAAGTAGATGAGGTTATAAACTCCCAAAACTATAACATGTTACACATTGTTGAAATCAGAATAAAAAGCACTATTTGGGTGCGAGAAAATCCAATATGGCGCCCATATGAAAAAACCCGAAAAGCAGCAAATAAAAATTGACTACTCGGTCATATTCTACAAAAAGAGTTGCTTTGAAGAAGTTTTTACAGATTTGAAAAATGTTCACTTATAATAAAAATATGGCCGATATTCGAAATTGCATGTTTCAGGTTTTTTCAAAATTTCTCAAAAACCTGTATAGATAAAACCATGTAGTAAACGGGATTAACTTACCAACATAATTGTCCAAAACTTTTCCCATTTAACCGATTTTCTATCTATCGTGTTTCCAAGATCCCCATACATTCCCCACCAATTTGGGACACACTGTATAGCCTTTTTTTCTATTTTCAAATTACAGAAGACAACACAGACACTAAAGTCAGTTCTGCAGACACTCCTTGATTACTAAGTCTATTAAAAAGAACCTTTTTTTCTAATCTTGCAAATCATTAAAAAACTTTAGGAAAAGGCAGGAACAAACGGTACACGGCAAGAAACGGGTGGGTTTTTCTTCTTGTTACGTCAAATTCGAAAGTTGTTCGGCTAAACCCGAAACCCAAAAGTCGTTCGGCTAAGCAGGAAATTTAAATTCAACACCTTTTGTCTGCATGATTTTATCCAATTTTTCCTTTTTTTCTAATTTTTAACTAGCAGTTGGAAATGTTTAAAATTTGCAGTTACTATTTCTACAAGTATTCTTACATTTAACTACACAACACTAATTTTACACCATTTTTAATATTTTTTCATTCAGCTGCCCCCACCATACACTCCGCTCCCTGCCAATAATAGTATATTACCGTTGTGATCTTTTATAATCATAGTTTAATTATACATCAATTATATTAAAATGAATGGCATTTGTTTCTGGCAATAATATAAATTTTTAGTGTTTTTAGTTTTGTTATATACTTCTTTACTTTTAAAGTAAAATATTTTCTTTTACAGCAAAACGTGGCTCAATTAAGTTGCGATGGATGTCAAAACAGCGCGCTTGGTCTAAGTACGGTTAAATGCGACTTATGTTTTTGTTTTAAACAGTTTTGCCCTGTAGATATATCCATACCACGGGTGTATACATTTAAAAGAGGTAAGTACTATACCTTACCTTTTAAATTAAATTGCTTATTTTTAAGTATGATTGATAGGTTTTATTACAAGTTAGAGACTAAATTTACATTGTAACTTTCGATACATCGGCTAAACTTCCGAAAACGCCCCCCACTTCAATTTGTCTATAACTTTGTACGAACTTTCTTACACCATAAGAAACAATGTTCAGAGCCGATAATGGTAAAAATCCTGAAAAATTGTTAAAAAATATTTTTTTTTTCCCAAATTTATTTTTTTAATTTTTTCAGATTAAAAATGGGCACAAGGGAAAACAATTAAATTTAAATTAAATTTAAAATTAAAAGAAAATAAAAATATTTTGATATTTTCTAATTTGTTATTATTGAGGTTTTTTTCGTTTAACAGAAATTGCTTTTTTGAAAAAAAAAAAAACCTTTTAAACATTTCCTAGTTTGTTGACTTTCCTTTTAAAGTAAAATTTTTTATAAAATGATGAAAAAAATAAAAAAGGTTTTTAATTTTTCGATTTTTTTATAGCCAAAAATGGGGTGGTCCCCACTTCCAAATAATTACTTTCTATTTAAAAATGTATTATTTTTTGTATGATTATTTGATTTATATTGCTTTAAAGCTATATTTTTTTTTGATCCGACAACGTTGCAAAATCTAACCTTTTACTTAACTTTAAAACATGGTGTTTTGCCGAATTTTAATTTCATTTTTCTCTACAAAAATGCATTTATTCGGATTTTTTTTTACATTTACTAAACAAAATGTGCTCTTTTTATCTGAAATATTTTTTTTTTTTAAATCGATGTACCTACGCTAAACAACAACAGACTCATCCGACAATTTTAAAACCCCACAATTTCCTAATAAAAGGTCACTCTAAAATTTCCTTCACCTACAATTTTTCTAAACCTCACAATTTTCTAATAAAAGAGCGCTGTCCTTACATCCGGTTTGGAAATTATGTATAATTTTTTTGAAAAAAAGAAAAAAAAAAAAAAGACGAAAACAAAAAAATTTTTTTTTTTTTTAATTTTACTTTTGTCATTAAAAACAAACCTCTAAACAACGTTTCTTATGCTATAAATAAGTCCTGTGCAAAGTTACAGATGAATAGGAGAGGGGGCGTTTTCGGAAAAATAGCCAATATATCTCTGGCATGGATTTTACCCATGGATGATGGCACATAAAGCTCACCAATTTTGATTATCTAATTTTATTAATATTATTTTAAGTATGTGGAAGAAAACGAATAAACTCAAAAATAATCAACCCATGGGCAGTTTCTTTGTACACTGAAAATGTTTCTGATACTTCTAAAAATATTTGTGGTGGGACCCTTATTACAACAGATCTAGTGATTACAGGTATGTAATTCTGATAAAAAATATAAAATATTTTTATTTCCAACCGTATATGTAATGTTGACATTAGAGACTTTTTGAAATCTTGAAAGTGTCACATTTTTGTACTTTTACATTTTATCGGGACAGCAATGTATGTATATGCTTGACTAGGAAAAAATATGTATTTCTGTCCTTATTTTCCTGCTTTTTTTTTTATTTTAGAATTGTTTAAATTTTTTACTTTTAATACAGATTTCACACACAACATAATAAAACCATTACCATAACTTATATTATGTCATGTATTAACATGGACTTTATTAAATCTACAATGGCTACCAAAAGAGCTGTGGGGAAGAATTGGGGATTTCAGCCACGCATAGTGGACTGGTTGTACACTGCTGTGGTAAGACCCATGATAACCTACGGTTCAACTATCTGGTGGCCAAAAATAGAACAGAGAAAAGCAGAGCTGGAGTTATCCAAACTCCAGCGACTAGCATGTCTCTGTATAACGGGAGCTATTAGAAGCACTCCAACTGCAGCCATGGAAACCCTACTAAGCCTCCCCCCTCTTGGTATAATTATTAAGGCGGAGGCGAGGATTGGGGCATATAGGCTGAAATGCAATGGCAACTGGTGCTCTGGGCCTGCCCTAGGACACACCAGAATAACGAGCAGTATCACAAACCCAATATTTGAGATGAGCAGTGATACAATGCCAAAACGGATAAATACACACAGACCATACAAAACCCAGCTTACCTGGGCGGTAGTGAGCGATCTCCTGGTCAGTCTCGGAATTTGGTTTGGTATACGATGGATCCAAGACTGACAATGGAGCCGGCGCAGGAATACATGGTATGACCCTAGGTTTAATGCTTATGCTTCCCTGGGAAATATGCCAGTTTTCCAGGCGGAAATATATGCCATTGAACTTTGTCTGCGAGAGAACTTGAGGAGGAGATATAAGGGCAGGGACATTACTATCTTTCTGATAGTCAAGCGGCCATAAAAACTTTGGCATCTCAACAAGTCAACTCAAGGTTGGTTTGGAACTGTCTGCAATGCCTCCTAAACCTGGCTAACCACAACAAAGTTACACTTTCCTGGGTGCCAGGACACAGGGAATACAGGGCAATGAAAATGCAGACTCTGGCCAGGCGAGGCTCTGCAGCAATGTTTGTGGGTCCTGAACCTGTTTTGAAACCAAAAGCCTCGGTTCGTGGCTACATGACTCGGTGGATTCAAACACAACATCAGTCATACTGGAACCACATTCCAAGGCAAAATCACACTAAATCAATGTTGACTCACCATCGAAAGCATTGACAAGTGAACTACTAAAACTAAATAGGAATCAGATTAGAATTTGTGACAGGATTAATAACCGGACACTGCACCCTAAGAAAACATATGCACACTAGGGCATCTATAGAGAAGAACCCATTTGCAGACTATGTGACGAAGAGGAAGAGACAGCCTCTCACATCATATATGAGTGCCCTGCACTTACATACTGGAGAACAAATCAAAACCTCATGGTGGACACTAACCACCAGGAGGCTGGAGACCAGAAAAGAACAGTAAAAGGGCTACTACACCTGTCTAAGGTGTCAAACCTTTTTAACTGAAACAAATACACAAGAGATACAACAAGCCCTGTAGGCTGCAGTGTCGAGGCGGACAAAACCTCAACTTGTGTATTTAGTTTATCAATCAATCAATCAATCAAATCTACAAGAAATTCACTTATTTACATGAACTGTCAAATAAGCATTATTATTAATTATAGAAATTTAAAGACCATCCTGTTAAAGTTGTGTTTGATTTACAACTATTATTTCTTGTAGAGTTTCTTCATGTAGTGTACTGGACAACTTAATACTATTAGAAATAGAAGATAGTGTTGGGGCATTCTTAATTTTGTTTTCCAACGATGACTTTATGTAACCTTCAGCAATCCTGCTTGATATCCATCCTTTCAGTTGCAATACATCGGCCCCGTTGTCAGCCTGTAAGGTTGCGAAGGTACGTCGAAAAGTATGCCTTGTAAAAGTTTCCATATTTGGACGCATGTGTGTGTTGTGTATAAGGAATTTCTCTATTCTTCTATGCCAATCTTTTCTTTTAAAACGTTGTCGTAGTCCATTTTCAATTTTACTATCACATCTCTTCTACATGCTCTCGAACCACCAACGTTTAGCGCTACCTGAAACAAGATAAAAATAAAACAGGTAAGGCATCTATAGCAAAAAGAAAATAATAATTTTTCTAATAATCTCTTCTTTTAGTATATTTTTTAAGACCTACCTTAATGCCAATAAATTATTGAGATACCTTTGTCAGGAACCTGTTAATGTTTTCTCTGGAAAACACGCTTGACTTCTTTGGGTGAAAGCCTGGATCTTGCCGCTTCAAAAAGCTATAAGTTTTGCGTACTTGGGGATATCAACATTTTCTCTTAACTTAATAATGGTTTTTAACTTACTGTAAATAGCCTATAAAGGCGAGGGTTTTTTTTATCCCTGGATAATTCGCCAAAATACACCAACAAAACAGTCTCCGAGGCAGTACTTTTCGTTTCTCTCTGGCTACACCATGCTTTGCAGTTTGCTTTTAATTGGCATAACTTTCTTCTGTTTGTCACTTATTTTAATTCGCGTGTGATAAAATCCATACCTTTATCTTTACTTTCCGAAATCGTTTCTATGTTAGAGAAATCTATTATTTTCGCAAAAAATATCGAGCATAAACTACATCAATAAGGCGTTGTTGACTTTGCCGCTTCGCCTTTTTTTAACCTTTGAGACCGTCAAAATTGATGACACTAACAAAGAAAAAGGTAAAAGATGATTTTTTTCTTATGTCAATATTACACTACACTTTACACGATATATAGAATTTCGTACAATAAAATATTTTTAAGTTTTGCCTCAGAAATGAAGGGTCGATAATAGAGTTGTATACAAACCTCGACGGAAAAGTTCATTGCTGTCTCGAGAATTAGTTGATGGAGACGCGTAGTTTCCAAAGGATATAACAACTTTAAAATGTACCGCTTTTACTAAATAGCAACATTCATTTTTTAGCTGCTCATTGTTTAACTTCGGATAAAGGAGTGATAAATAAGACACTAGATTATTTGGTGGCGGCAGGAAAATCATTTAGTTCTTACATGGACTCAGAAGATAATGACACTCAAATTTTAAAAGTAAGTTGATTAATTGTCGTTAGGTTTTATAATGATTTTTTAAATAAGTATATCTGGCAATTTTCATTAATGCTGAATAAATTTTATAAGTACAAATATATTTGTACTTACCAAGTAAATCAAAGCATTACATATACTGGAGCCTACACATATTACATCCACACCACCTTGTGTTTAGTGGTTTAATAATAAAATTACGATTGTTTGGCTTAAAATACATTTTATTATTTTCTATAATCCCTTTTAACTTCAATAATTTTTTCAGTGATCTTTTAATTAATGGATTTAATCCCTGAAGTGAGAATCCAAAAGATGGTCAAAATACACTTTTACGTCTGCTATTATATTTTTGTACAATAAAAATTGTTTGCTACGAATAAGTTTTTCCTCTCTTTATACCAAAAATTGTCTGGATTGGGTGGTATACCAGCAATTGACTTAAAAAATATATTTCCGAGGATGCACCCATCTTAACTTGCCTCTTTCGAATCTCTTACGACACGGGCATTTTTTCGGAGAGCTGGAGAGCTACACGTATGCAACTTGTCCCCAAAAAAGAATCCAAAACCCGCCCTTTAAACTATAGGCCTATATCCCTTCTTTCGGTTGTTTGTAATATAATATAATAATAATAAATATTCATTAATTTCCAAATCTTAAAGTACTTAAAAAGCACAAAATTTTACATGACAGACAGTATGGATTTCAATAAAAAAGATTCAGAGCTGATCTTTCCTTGATTTCACACAAATAAAATAAGTTTTTTGGTAAATTCTAAATCGTTGCTCTTGACATTTCCAAAGTTTTCAATTAGGTCTGGAATAATGGGCTTCTAACAACCTTCCTTCTTACGGTTTTCCACCTAAGCTTTGCTCTTGGCTTTTCAATTTCTTTCTAATCAACGTATATCAGTTATTGTAGATGATCATTGTTCCAACTTCTATAAAATTATTGCTGAGGTGTCCCAGGGCTCAGTACTGGCACCAACTCTATTTCTTCACATCAACGATCTTCTGTCTTCCACAGTCAATCCTATTCATAGTTTTGCTGACGATAGTACCCTCCACTCTAATATTCAATTTCTCAAGCCAGCCTATAAGCCTGATAGCCATAGGCGTGCACACAGTGGGTGCCATGGGTGCCGTGGCACCCCCACTAGTCTGAAAAAAATTACTGTATTTAAAATATAAAAATTATTATTTGATAGAGTTCGATTTAAAAATTACAATCCTTAGATTCAAATGTATGAAATGTATCGTATTCAGTTTTATTAACTTTATTATGATTTCAAGCCACACGGCTTTGCACTCCCTCTAAGGGGAACATTCACTCATCGCAGACATCTTCAGATATCAAAAGGATTGAGCTCTGTGGGAACCCTTTCCGTGTTGTCGGGCTCTAGGTGACGTTATGTTCTGCTGTATTCCCCAAAAATTTCCGGACAGTTCGAGCGGTCGCAAGTAGCACTGCCTTTTGCATAGCCTTATACAGATGTTCACCGAGGCCTAGTCCCTTGATGTTTTGTAAAAGAATCTTTGATATAATGCCAGTTGTTGATAAAATTATGGGGATCGTTTGGACGTTTTTCATTCCCCACTGTCTTCTTATTTGTGTTTCTAGGTTTCTGTACTTGGCAATCTTTTCATTGTATTTCTCCCGTAGGTTCAGGAGTATACTTGTAGTAAGGCAATTTTTCAGTCTGTAAAAGCTTTAGCTTCTCTGCCAATTGTTGATGGAGTATCTTGGCTGCTGAATCGTGTCTTTTCTTATACTCTGATGCTGCAAATGCTTGGCAACCCCCCGTTATATGCTGGATTGTCTCCGATGTTTGACATCCATATCTGCATCGATCATTCCCTATAGACGGGTCTCTAACGATATGCTTTAGATAGTTTTTCGTTGGCATAACCTGGTCCTGTATAGCCAATAAGAAGCCTTCAGTCTCTGGAAACATCTTCCCCGAAGTTAGCCAGTAGTTCGACGCGAACTTGTCGACATTTTCCTGGGTGACCTCATTGGGGTGACGTCCATGAAGAGGCTTCTCCAACCAGGCTTGCAGCTTCTCCTGGTCTGTTTGATGGTGTCTGCGCATTTCACGATCCATCAGTCGCAACGGTGTTGAATCGTCGGCTCCGCATATTGCTTGGTGTATCGGGGAAGAGTCTGCCAGTCTATGGATATAATTACGTAAGTTTATTATTTGTTGGTCTAATTGCTTACCTATTTCCACCAATCCTCTTCCTCCTAGATATCATGGAAGCGTTGTTCGTTCAGTTGCCCAACGAGGGTGATGTTTGTGTGCCTTTGTAAGGAGTGTTCTCATCTTTCTCTGTAGCTTATCGATGTCAGTTTTACTCCATTCCACAATTCCAAATGAGTAAGTGAGTGCGGAGCATGCGTATGTATTAAGCGCCTTAAACAGATTTTTGCTATTTAGATTAGTTTTCGACACCTTCCTTACCCTTCTAATAAACTCGTTTGTTAGTTCGTCCTTCATTGTGCGCTGGTCGATTCTTTGCGCCTGTTTCATTCCCAGGTACTTATAGGTCTCTTCGGCCTCCATTGCCACGATGTTCTGACCGTCTTGCATCTCAAATGCACCCGGTTGTATCTTCCCTCTAACTATGTTTAGGACGCGGCATTTGTCAAGTCCGAACCGCATCCCTATATCTCCGGAGAACTCCTCGACGATTTTGAGCATTTGCTTGAGCTGATTTTTCGTAGCTCCCATCAGTTTAAGGTCATCCATGTACAGCAGATGATTCAGCCTTATTACATCTTCGTTGTTGTTCCTAATGCTAAAGCCATACTTAGTTGAGTTAAGACGGCGTGAGAGTGGGTTCATTGCAAGGCAGAACCACAATGGGCTTAACAAATCACCCTGAAATATACCCCTTCGTATTGGAATAGTGCCAGTTTTTAACTTTATTATTATTATTATAATTATTATTATTATTATCTCGGCACCCACACTAGCTTTACCCTGCGCACGCCTATGCTGATAGCCTACAGCGATGAGATAAAGGCTCTTGAGCACCGATGGAAAAAATGTATTGAGCTACACAGAGACCATGTAGAAATGTAAAAATAGTTTTAAACACAAATTTTGTTTTTTTCTTACTCAGGCTGGAAACTTTTTATCCCATCTTCATAGTTCTTGAAAAATAAATTATTTAAACTTTATCAGGACTTAATATTGTCCTTATTGGATTGTAGCCTCTTTCTGAAAATTAAGACATCCTATGGAAAAGGCTTATTTTATTTTTTAGTTGATAATACCAATTTGGACATATTATTACTTTTTTTACGTTTTATTTAATTAAAAATAGTTTTTATTTATTAAAAATAATTTTTATTTCTTGGTTTTTTAGGTCGAACGTGTAGTGGTTCATACAGACTTTAGAGGGAAGCTTGGAAATTATCGTGATGATATTGCAATTTTAAAATTAAACGGAACTTTTAATTTAACCACATATGTGCAGCCTGTATGTTATGAAGATCTTTTAACATTTTTACCAGAAGAAGATTCATTAACATCGGTAAAAATAAACACTTAATAAAATCTAATTTATTAGAAATAGACTTAAAATAGTAATATGATTGAGGCAAAGACAATTATAGTTTTTACTATAGACGGACAAAATAATGCTAAATTTTTGGTAATAGGTTTGGACGCTTGCTTACTTGAGCAGGCGTCCATCAAGAGAAGATACGTTTACACAGCGAACAAACACTACTAGAAATCCAAATCTCGTGCTTTCTGAAGGCAACAATTTTCTGTCAGTACAACAGCGCTAAGCTCCTGGACAATCAACTAACGCATTACCAAAACTCATCATAGATGGCAGCACATAATAAAAGGCGAATGCGCTGGTATAACTATGAATTTTTATTTCTAAATTATTTTCCCCAATTCCAACAAAAATAAAATTTTGCTAAAATATATTACCTAACTACTGATTATTTTAATAAATAAGCAGTTGTTAAGTAAGATTTCAGCAAAATTTTATCTTTGTTAGGATTGGGTAAAATTTTAAACAAATAAAAAACAAAAAAAAGTTATTGTTAACAATATATTAAAAATTGATTTGCTATAAATACAAATATTTTGAGAAAACCAGGAAAATCTTGGGACATTTGCCCCAAATTTTCTATAGACAGCAACAAAAAATTACATTCCAGAAATAGCAGTAATAAATAAAACATAAACTCTATAAGTAAAACAGAAAATTTTAGAATAAATAACAAATATTCTCTGACAACAACATAAATTCTAATACCTGAGATAACACAGACAAAATAAAATATATTCTAAAAATTAACAATAAAACTTCTAAAACTATCACAGCCGGGGTTGGATGAGATACTTCTAAAACTGTCACAGCCGGGGTTGGACGAGATCACGCTGAAAGATTCCTATAAAACAAAAAAGCTAGGCAGTATTGGCTTATCCAGAACAGGCTAAAAATACATAAAATATGATATGGGAACCTTTAGCTATTAATTTAGGCAAAGACAAAACAGCGGGCAAAAATATATAAAGAATTTAAATTAATGTGGTAACTGAAAAATAAACATAAATATTAATAAAAAATGGTAAAAATTTGTGTTTAAATTTTTGTATTATATTATTATGTCTACCGCTTACTCTCTTTTAAGATTCAAAACTATTTTTCCTTTCTTTAAGAGACTTATAAAAACAAATTTTTAAAGTTAGGTTAAATATTTCATAAAAGCACTTATGGTCTGAACAAAATGAAAAAAGCTTGCAGTTAGGTTCAAAATATTGTTGCCTACATAAATTTTCAATTTTATTCTTGTAAACATTCTCATCCAAATATTTATAAATATCAGCATGTAGTCTGTCTACAAGATTGACTAAAGCGTCATTAGCATATTTAAGCCTTCGTTCGTTATAAAACTCTTTAAACATTACAAATAAATGTTTGTCGGTTACCCACACTAAAAAGAGATTACTTTGACAAGTTAAACATGGAATTGAAATTTTGTAAAGAAGGTATAAAAAAACATTATTTAAAATTTTTAATTTTTTGGGTTTTTCCCAAAAGTTCGAGAGGTAAATTTTTACAAGAATTGCAACATTTTCCATAACTGTGTTCGTTCAGAATGGAATTCTTAAAGCGTGACCAAGGTACAGCTCTATATTTTAAGCGAGAAGTATCCTCAAGATTTGCATAAATTAATTTTGAACAACGGTCACACTTTTCATTGGTTAAAAAAAAAGACGTTGCGTCATCTAGAAATTTACTACCAAGTTACTACAAAGCAAAATATGGAAAAAAATAGAAATCTCTTATTCCTGGAAAAGTCATAATTGTCAAATG
>JAHBCN010007844.1:0-17500 GCA_019359885.1 Listronotus oregonensis | reverse complement strand
TTACAATCAAAAACTACTTCCAAATCCCCTCTTTTTAAACGAGACATTTTTTAATTAATAAACATGATTAAACTGATTCTGATTACGAGAAAATGTAATTGATGTGCATTTATACAAATTCAAAAATAACCTGTTTTGTTTCAATATCTACTCAACCTATTTAGATCTCTGTTGCTCAAAACAAAATTTAAAGGTATTTATATAAGGATGTTAATAAAAAAGTAACTCTTTTGTTGTTGTGACTATATTTGTGTACGTTTCAATTAACCTATACTAATTAACAAGTAGGAAGAAAAATGACATTAATTTAAAAGTGACCCAGTTTTTGTTAATTTATTGTCAGGAAGTGCTTAAAATAAAAATAATTTAAAAATGATAATATGCTATTAATAGGGTTAACCATTTCTTGTTTGGTGTAAAAAATATATAATGAATGTAATTCCTGCTTACGTAGTAACAACTTGAAACTCTGATTTTTTTGGCTTATTTCTTAGACCTAAGTTTTTTGAGGTGACGATATACCGATGCATAAAACTAAAGATATTGAATCAAAGAATAAAAAACGACAAATTATTTACTTTTAACTTTATATTTAAATAATTTACAATTTAGAAAGTCTTGTAATTAAAATTATTATACAACAATTCAAAGAAAATTAACGTTTTTAGCTTTAAACATTTTTTAACCCATGAAAATAATTCAACAATAAAATAAAAAATGATTGTAAGTTTGTTAGTACAGGCTAAAACCAATAATTTTACTTATCTATATTACTAAAACCAATTATTTTACTCCTTGTAAATGCTGTATAATTAAAATTTTGTAACGTTAATATTTTAAAAATTAACCAAATATAGATATAACTTATTGAAAAGTAAGGAATTCTAATTTTTGGTGTTCGTTTGGAAATCGTGCATATAAAAACATTAATTAACACTAGTTATTCAAAAAAGTTTTTAAAAATTTTGTGCCTGCTTTAATGTTGTTGGTAATATACGAAAAATAAATAAAGTGAAGGATTTTTTTTTAAATAATATCACTTTTGGGGTCACAAAATGTTTTAAAGGGTCAATACGATTAACAAAAATATTAAATATTTTAACTTTAATGTTTTTTGGCCAAATAATTAGTTGGTTTTATTGTTTAAAAATTAATAGGTACAGAATTATCCGACCGCTGAACAGGGTATTGTTATCCCGTTTAGTATACAAGATACAGAAAGTTTAAAAAGGAAAAGTTTTAGAGGATTTATTGCTGATTTTTAATTGTCTAGTTTTAGTTCATTTTTTTCTTTAAATTTTAATTTTTATAATATTAGCGAAAAAGTAAAAATAGTCGATTTTAATATTTGCTTGTAATTAATTTGTTTTAATTTAGACATGTTTTAACCATAACATTATACGGACACTTTTAGGAGGCGAACATTTTGCGACTAATTTTTTTTTAGTTACTAACCAAAACATTTATGGTAGGTATGGTAGCATTTTTGATTTTTCGATATTTAAATTGCTCTTTAAATTTTATTTTAAACAGTATCCCACTTTCCACTACACAGTTTTAAAAATTATAATTAAAAATATGTTTTGACAGTGAAGTTGGCAATGCCGATCCGATGCCTCATAGATGTACTTCGTGTCAATTTTCTTTATAAAAGTATCACAAATAACAAAGTGATAATATTTTTAAAAATATATATTTTTGTTCAATTTTATGGAATTTAAAAAAATATGGTTTGCTGATTTATTAATTACTATTCAAAAACGGTGAGTTTATTATTCCAGATATTGTAACAAATATGTTTTATTAGATCAGTTAAAAAAAAATTTTAATCTAATGAGACTGAAAAAAATTTGTAACATTTCTCATTAAAAAAATGTTAAATAGAGATATTGTGTATATTTTCCAACTAAATCCTAAAGATTTCTTAAGAAAATCATTTATATTGAAACAAAAGGAATATGGAATAATATTAAAATTTTCTTAATGTTTAATTATTTATTTATTTATTTTCCAATTGTTTTAATAAGTTCCAATATAAATAATTTTGTATTCACTTTTAGTAACAACGAATTTGGATGTTTAGCGCCAAGTGTATTATTTTTTTAATTCGCTTCTGACAGTGTCTCTTTTAGTCGGCCAATGACACATTAATTGTAATAATAACTAGAAAATCTTGGATGTTTGCCGTAAGAATTTTCAAATAAACCACACCAAAAGGTAAATTATTTGGTTTGTTTTATAAAATACCAAAAACTTTTTAATAACTTAATTGGCAAAAATGTTATAATTAGTAATAAAGGCACTATAAGAAAAAATAAAATATGTAATATTTGGTTAGTTGTTATTCGCGCAAAACTAAATAATTTTAAACAAATTTACTTAGAACAAGCACTAAATTTTTAAAAAACTTTTATGAATCTGATATCTAAATTTTTAACTATAAACAGAAAACGATAAACTTAAATTTTGTTTAGATACTATCTAATGTAAAGAAAATCCATACAATTCAGAAATCTAAATTTATACAAAATTATATCAATTACATCATACTTTCTACATGAATCACGTTTTATTCAATTACGACATAAAAATGTTTAATTAAGGGTTAAAAAACCTATTTATTTAAAACAAAACAAGAAAAACAACAATTATTAATAGGATTTTAGAATTTTCGTGTACTTTTTTAATAACATAATGCAGCAAAGTAAATCACCTTCTATGGCTTATTGGAGGCAGGCGCGTGCTGGCCCACCCACCGGGATTGTAAGGTTATTTCGAAGGGCCCTTCTAAAAGCGGCCCTCACACGATCAATATTACTGACAGTATTCATTATTGACAGTATTTCATCAGTATTTAAAATTCACCTCACACAATCAATATTTATGGCAGTATTTATAGATTTATAGCTTTTTTTATTTTAAAAAATGGATAAGAAAGAAAAGACTTGCATTGCATTGCTATTATATTGTGCAAGTTTAAATAATAAAAAGAAGAAAAAACGCTGGGTCAAAAAATGAATAGCTAAACGTAACAAATTTACCCATTTAAATTTGCTACATTAATTTGCTTTTTAACATCTTCAATAGTTGCCTTGGGTTTAAATTGCAAAAAATTTGACGTAAAGTTTCATATCCCACCTTTTTCTTGTCCCGATCTGAATATTCTTTCATTGTAGCGCGGACCCTCATATGCCTTGATAAATCTTTTTAATACGGTCCTTTTGGTTTCTTCTTGTTCGGACTCACCATCGGAGCCAGGTGAGACCACGAACGATGCCACGTGCGACGTTACTTCCATAGCTGCGCTTGAAATACTGGTAAATTACTGATGCTCTTGCACTCAGGCGATCAGTATTTTCATCAGTATTTTGGCTCCGCCCAAATACTTTCAGGATCCCAAAAGTATTATCAGTATACTGAAAGTTCATCAGTATTTGCCCTCATACGGTTAGTAATATTGTCAGTATTTCGAAATACTGTCAGTTATACTGATCGTGTGAGGGCCGCTTAAGTCTTAAAGCCTTTGACACGGCTAAATGCAAAAATTATATATAATAATCAAAACCATTACTGTTTAACTGGACCGCACCTGACTTGACAACACTCACGCGTGATCTTTTTTTGTTAATTTTATATATTTTTTTATTTGTTTCAGCTTTGTTATGTAATGTTGACATATACGTATTTAATATCCAGTACGCTTGAATAAATTTGCTGAGAAGTTTTCCTATTCGTCAATATTGTTCGGCGATACCTTATGGGCCCTGCAAGTAATTGATAGTTTTCCAGGCCCCAGCACGCGCCTGATTGGAGGTCAGTAAAATAAACTTAAAAGACCACAAATTCTGTGACTATTTTTTTTTTACTTTTAAAAGTTTATCATCAAAATTTTAAGACTTTTCTAAGGTAACAAATTTCATACCTAATTATTTTTTTACTTAAGTTTTCGACGAAAGTATGTGCCTGATGAGATCAATGAATGTTTAAATTTATTTTTCCGATAAATGTTTTTTTTTACTTGGGACAGTGGACCAAGGCTCAAAGCCTAAGCACTAACTTAACACCGTGGGCCTTTTAAGACAACACACACAACATACACACAAAATAATTTAAAATAAATTTATTTTAAACTAAATTATTTTAAAAAATAAACCTTTACGAAAAAATCTACATTTTGCTATATGATTTCGTGTCATACTGTTCCAAATTCGTAAATTCATCAAGTAATAATGATCCCACACTTACAGAGAGGCTTCCTTCTCTTGCACACCAATGAGCTGTAGGGGATTTGTCCCTCTTTTATAGGTATTTTCACGGCTACTGCTCTGAAGAGTTGGCCAGCATAATTTCTCCTTTGGCAGCTACAACAGACCAACACGCAGTGCCACTTTTATGCATTCTTTTTCAGTCTAACTTAACAGGCTCCGAATTTTTCACTTTGTTTGTTTCTTTGTCCCTAGACTGTCTAGACAATCCAACAACTGCTACCCGCAGAAGTTTTTCCTTTTCCCCCAAATCTCCAAATATTTAAGTCTTGTGTGAATAAACTCCCTATTACCACACCCACGGTACGTTGGTATTAGGCCTTGACTCGAACTTCCAAGATAAAAACAAAATATTATCTTTAAATTAAATTAACAATAAAGATTTTAATTTTATATACAATTTACAATATTTAAAATATTTTAGTATTCTACGAATAACGGCATAGAATGTCTAAAAAAGTGAGGATTTGGTCTTTATTTTTTTGAGTTTGTTATACTGATCTCTCCTTATCCAATCAAAGCCATTATGAATATTTGTGTTAACCAAAAGTTATCGAAGAAAACTTTTTAGTGTTGGCTTCATATTCTACTTTATATTTTCAAAAATGTACTACCGGTAGTTAAAATGCGTATATTTGGTTGTTGTGATTTTTGTAACATTTTTTTGATAATTAAATAATATCCCGTTGGGAAAAACAAACAATAAGCACTGCTGTTTTGCTGAGTATACTTGTAAGAATCTTTTGTGGAAATTATACCTAAACATTTCTTTATGAAACTATGGTTCCTTTTTCTGTAAAAATTGATCATAGGAACAAATAACATAACTTTAAACTTTAACTTTTACTACTGTCTGTTTTATTTTGCAAAAGCGGGGCGTTCAAGTATTACAAATATAAAAGGGGGGGGGTTTTTTTTGTTAATTTTGATGAGTTCAAGGTAGGGGGGTCTAGATGGTGATTTACTTTTTTACACATATGACGAATCACACATTGTCTATGCTTGAAAATGATACGCATTTTCGGGGATTCTCACAAATAAAAAAATGCATATATTAATGTTTACTTAAGCATGGGAGGGGGGGGGGTAAGCGCTTTGCTTTTTGAAAGAAGGGGGTTTAAAAAATTGTAATAAATCTGCTTATGTAATATTTAAACGGCCCCAAAGCCTACTGGTATTTTAATACTACATTATTTTAATTATTTAAAAAAGTACTTTAAAAATGTAAAACCAGATAAACGCTTTTTAATAAAACAAACGTAACTACTACCATAATGAAAAAATCAGCATTTCTTAACCTTCTGTGTCTTTGACCTAACTTCTACTTGAAAAGCATGTTTTATTTACATCTTTTCAATGTATCTTTTTCCTATATTTTTTATTTCTTTTTAATATACATTTTAAATTTTTATTACTTTTTATTTTCACTTTAAATAATGATTTTTTGACTTTAAGAAACTTAGCTTACTTTGGAGATTTTTCTTGATTTTTCGCAACTTCAGAGGGATTTTATTTCATAGGTTAAGAAGAGCTAAGTTAAGCATTTGTATTATTTATTTAATAATAAAAACATACGCTGACACGCAAAAAAATATGCTCAATTTCAAAGTTGATTTTCTCGCTAACCGATAAATCGTTTCGTTTTTTTGAAATGTAGCTTTTTTTGGTAATTACACTGTGGTACAATTTCTTATTTAGATTTTAGTTTTAGGCTTATACAGAGTGCAAAAATATGAATAGTTTTTTTTGTGTGTTAAATTTGAGACACCCTGTAGAAAGCACCAGCAACAACAACAGATCTTTTTCAAATTTTTTTGATATCTGTAATATCAAAGGAAATACACAGCTTTATACCAGAACAGATTTTTTCTAAATTTAAATAACATTTTGACAACATTAAACAAATAATTACACTAACAAAATTAACAAACAGCAAAAAAAACATTAGTAGCACGTGTTTCCACCTCTACTTCTAATAACGGCATACTCGATATTAAATTGGATATTTGATATTGGTTAAGTCCATTCTACATATTGGTAACCATTATTTAGATATCTTGCAGATTGGTAGGAGAAGGTTGAAGCTGTATCAGTTCCCTCCCAATAATATCTCCTAAGTGCTTTATAGGATTCAAATCTGCACTGCGCGGTGGCCAATTTAGAGTTCAAATATCTACTTTAGGGAAATTTTTATTGAAGATGCGCGCTACATAAGGTGTTGCGTTATCGTGCATTGGTTAAAAAAACTATTCTTATTGTACGGAGCGAAAGGGGATAACGTTCTTAAACAAAATGTCACTGATATACCTTTCGCTATTTAAAAAATCCCCACGTCAAGGTACAATATCCGTCCATTCTGTTAGGGAAATTTCAGGCCAAAACATCACAGAGCCTTCATTAAATAAAGTTGTTTCACGTATGTTGCACTGTGCACACTTAGATGTCTATCAGAGCTTTATAGACAAAACCTAGATTCGTCAGTAAATAGAACGTGTTCAGTTGCCAGTAGCAGTCCTCAACTGATAGCCTTCAATCCCTGTCGCTGCAACACTGATATGTAAATTGTGATCAGAAAGACGTCTCCTCACAGTATCAATGCTTGGTTAAATATTATCAACTGCACTGAATTGTGTCAAAAGTTTTTTTTACGTGGTAAAACATTCTCTTAAAGCAAGCAGTCTAATATAGCAACCTTGTAGCTGCAAATCCTAATCTCAAACCAATGGCGGTGTAACTTACTCCATCGTTATGTAACGTCACTGTTTGAACGCATTCATCATATTTTTTTAACACGTTCCATTGTCACAAAAGAACAATAAATCAGAAATTATAAACTTAATAATTCAATTAAAGACGATAGGTACAGTTGCGGCCATAAAATTTCGGGCAAAATTTGACAATCCGTGTCAAAATCATTGATTTTTCGTAAACCAGGCTTTCACCTGATAATTATATATTTGAAGTACACAGTCACGTTCACAGGCCTTTTAATATCAATTTCTTAGCTGAAACAAAACAAACAAACACTTGAAGTAAGCGAAATTCCATTAATTTATACAGAAAACTAAAATAAAATTGAATATCAACTAATAAACTATAAAACAAAAATCAGTATTTTATGATAGCTCCATTCTTTTCGATCACCAAGGCCAATCTTTTAGGAATCGAAGCGAACAATGTTCTAGTGTAATCCTCAATCAAACTATTCCACGCCTCTTGAATTTGTGCCCATAACTCTTCTTCATTTGCGGGCTAAACATGTGTTGACTGGATGTTTTTAACTATCAGCCCCCATACATTTTCCATCGGGTTGACGTCGGGACTTCGCGATGGCCAGGAAAGGATTCTAACCTGGTTGTTTCTTGACCAGTCGGTGACCCTTCGGGCTGTATGGACCGGACAGTTGTCGTGCTGATAGATAAAATCATTCCCATAGACATTATAGGCCGCTGGCAGCATGATATTTTGAAGTATTTCTTGATAAGAATTGGCGTTAAGTCTGCCCTGGATATGATGGCAAACGCCCACCCATCCTGCGCCGATACATCCCCAAACATTGACCGAAAACCTACCACTCTGTTTTATCTTTTGGGTGTATGTCTCTTCAAATCTTGAGTTTGGGGTCTATATACTTGCATACTTCCATTAAAACTTGACTGGAAAACTTTTTCATCACTAAATATTACCCTTTCCCAGAAACGTATTTCCCGTGGTAGGTATTCTAGGCAAAATCCAACCCTTTCTTGTTTATTTGCATCTGTTAAAAAGGAGTTTTTGGCCGCTCGACGGCATCGAAGCTCCGAAAATTTGTTGATGCAGCGCCGTGCTGTTCTGTCGGAGCCAGGAAAAATTGTTTCTAGTTTTGCAGAAGAGGCTGTTTTAAAAGGATTCTTTGAACGCAGCTTATCAAGTTTTCGTTTTGTTCCTCGGTTGATATGTGTGGACGACCGCTACCTTCCTTTCTCTCGTGCGAATTTCTATCATGAAATTTTTGTTTGATATCATGAACCAAACTCTTTGGCACTCCGACTCTCTCCGCAACAGATTTTTCTGAGTAGCCCTCCTCCAGCAATGTAACAACTTGAACTCTTTTTGCTACTGATATGCGTGGCATGGTTCGAAGAACTTGATATATTTTTTGGACAATGACAGATTTCGAATTAGTGTCAAAAGTAAAGGTAAGCTGGTAACTGAAGGTTGTTTTACAACACGTAAAATCGTTACCCGAAATTTTATGCGTAACTGTACATGAGCCAATAAAGGAATTGTCAAAAACTAACATTTGCTGGTATTGTTGATTTATTGTAGACTACTTTGTTTGTTAAACCAAATAAGTATCCAGTAAAATTGTGATTGACCTGGTAAATAACTGTGTATTTCCTTTAATATTATAGATATCAGAGAAATCAAAAAACAAAATGTTTAGAAAACATGATGCTACAGTATGATTTCATCATGCATCTGTTGTTGCTAATGCTTCCTACAGGGTGTCTCAAATTAACGTAAAAAAACTATTCTTATTTTTGCACCCTGTATAAGCCTAATACTCAAGTCTGAATAAGAAATTGTACCACAGTGAAATTACCAAAAAATATATTCAAAATTGATTTGATTGTGCGCATCAGTGTATAACACAATCTTAAATTTTAATTAAATTAAAGAATGCAAATAAAAAATTTTATTAATGAATAATCACATCATTAGAAGTTTTTTTTTACAAACGAGAATACGTTTTGGAAATAGATCTTAATTTACTAATTACAAAGTAAATTTTATAACGTCATAACTTAAAATTAATCTATTTAAAATAGCTTCCTTTCTTAAAAGGATTATCCTAATTAACAGTTTATATTTAAGGCTACGACAATAAATGGGTAGGAAAAAAATCACCTTTGTCGACGTTTAAATATACAGGGTCCGCCAAAAAGTCTGCATTAAATGATTAATTTTTGCTGGAGAAAAGTGAGATTACAAACCGTAGATAAAATCTAAGAACCAAAACTAAAGTGAGCACAACTTGCTTTACTATTTTTTAAATAAAAATATAAAATATTGCCTTAATATATCTAAATTTTAAAAATTTTATTTAAAAAGTTGTCTTTTACATTTTAATCCATGTGCACGATTTTTTGTACCCACAACTACGTATTGCTACTGCATACTAGTTCTGATCAATCCCTGTACAATAACATTTATTAGTCAATAAAAATTGTTAAATTTTACCTAATCTAATTTGTTAATATCTTTTCGTGATAAAAATGTTTAAAAGCCAAAACTGGTTGGTGAGATTCAGCAAAGTTAGGCGACGCTGTGCATGGATTTATAGGTCCTGTCAGGATTAGATTATACTTCGTTTCACGAGGGTTTGTACTTTCGTCATCAATTACCTTACCTTTTTTAACAAATTGAAAAGGTCAAAAACAGACTGAAACAAATTAATGACGTCAAAAAGGTTGGTCGTTTTTTTAAATCAAAATGGCTGCCGTTCAGCAGCTGATTTTTTAAAGCTACAATAATAATATACTAAAATATGGGTTATGAAATTATGTCATTTTTCAAACTTGTCAAAAAAATATTTTTGTCAATAGTAACGTCAGATTTTATTTTCATTTTCTTATTTTTATTGTGTAAAATGCCTCGACGGTATTTAAAGGTGAACAAAATATGATTTTAAACCTTATTCACTTTTCACCGAGAAAGATGCAGGAATTAACCTGTTACCACTTACTGCAGTTTTAGAGGTAAGTAGATTTGTTATTTTGTGAATTGAAATATTACTTTTAAACCGGGGAAAAATTATATGTTTTAATATTTTATTTTAATTTGAAAATTTAAATCAATGATTTTTCCTTAATGAAAACTCCCATTGACAGGAACGTCGGTGCAGTGTGCCAAATCAGGGTCTTTTCGAAACGTTCCATTATCTGAAAATTGGGATGCGCTAACTAACCAAATTAACCAATGTTAGACAAATTAATCCCTGTCGGCAGGTTGTTTTAGCAAGCACTTTTATTTATCAATTATATTTTAGAGAACAGAATATCAAATTTACGAAAATTATTAACGCAACACTTGATTAATTTTGTGACAATGAAAAAGAATGTGTTACATATTAGATTTATTTTAACTATATTTTAAATTAATAAATGTTTTCCGATTTTCTTTTTTGTCAATAGATTTCTGTTTCTGTTTTATAACTAAATATGATTATAAATTATGACTTTTTACACTTGTCAAACAAATGTGTCAAAATACGTCAATATCATTTTGTAATTGTTTATTTGTAAAATGTCCTGTAAGAATGAACAAAATATGATTTTAAACCTTATTACTATTTCCACAGGTAGAAGTGCAGGAATTAATGTTGCTTACTGCGTTTTAGAGGATATTAAATTGTAATTCTTATTTTTTATTGTATAAATTAAAATGAATTTATGCAATTGTTCTTTGATGCTGTAGAAAATTAAAAATTTTATTGGTGCAATCGGATCATGATGAATTAAAAATTTTATTAGAAAACAATTCTAACGTGCTCTAAAGAGCGCTTGAAACGTACTTGCATCAGTATTGCCTAACTTTAATTAAAAATGTGAACAGCATTGAATTTATATGAATTAGCTACGACAACCCTTTTTTCCAAGTCATGACGTCATTGATGACGTAAGTACAAACCCTCGTGAAACGTTCTATACCCAGACGTTAATGGGGGATAGTTCAGAGGTAGTGAGTACTTATATAACATCCGTGATGGTACTATCGCGTTGTCTAAAACAGGAATGTTGCGAATATTCGCATGCGCATTCGCAATTGCGGGACTTTCGCATCAATTTGGACATTTGCATTCGCTTACGCATCTGCAATAATCTATGCGGAAGCGGATGTCACACAAGTTGCTTTACAAAGAGATTAGGTGGGTCCGGCGAGTGGCGCATGTCGTCCACACGTGATCTTTGACCAATAGGAGCGAAGATTATGTTCGGTGACAAGTTCGCTGCTTAAAGAACGATCCTGCTATGATGTTGGATTCATCAAGTAAAAATGAGAGTGAGAAAACACCAGAAAATGTTAGCGCTAAAACTGTACTCAAAAAGGAATTACTTTCTAACCGCATTAAAAATGGTTAATGTTGATAAAAATCCTCTAAAATGGTGAAGCGTTCACCGAGGAGAGATTAAAACTATTGTAACCAACAGCACGCAGATTATTATCGACACCACCAGGCAGTGTTCCAAGCGAACAATTGTTCAGTAGCTCGGGATTAATTTACCAATCTCTGGGTAACAGAGAACCCGAAAAGGCGGCAATATTGCTTTTTATTAAGTAAATATAATGCTCCAATTCTTAACTTCCACTACTAAGTAATTGAAAAGGTAATAAAATTATTAAATATACAGTGTGTCCCAAATTGGTGGGGAATGTATGGGGATCTTGGAAACCACGATAGATAGAAAATCGGTTAAATGGGAAAGTTTTGGACAATTATGTTAGTAAGCTAATCCCGTTTACTACATGGTTTTATCTATTTAGGTTTTTGAGAAATTTTGAAAAAACCTGAAACATGCATTTTCGAAAATCGGCCATATTTTTTTTATGAGTGAAAATTTTTTAAATCTGTAAGAACTTCTTTATAGCAACTTTTTTCGTAGAATATGACCGAGTAGTCAATTTTTATTTTCTACGTTTCGGGTGTTTAGAATCATCATCAACTTTATTTTTTCATATGGACGCCATATTGGATTTTTACGTAGCCAAATAGTGCTTTTTATTCTGATTTCAACAATGTATAACATGTTATAATTTAAGAGTTTATAACCTAATTTATTTCAAAAACAAATATTTTCTCAGTTGGCCTTGATTCCGGCGAACGTCATTTTTTTGTAAACAATAAAATATTAGTAATTGGCAAAATAGATAAGCTGAACAGATATTTTACAGAAATGGGTTTCGCGAACATAACTATGTTACAACAAAACTACACGTAACAAGTTAATTGAAACAAGTGAAAACAAAAACAATGAAAAGTGGCTAAACTAATATTCCTACTAAAATGAAGATGTAAAATAACGACCTAAAATTTAAAATGTTGTCCATATTTCTCAACATATTAACGATATTTTTTTAAATAGTCCTAACTACCCTATGAATGGTTGACTTAGGTATGTGGAATTTTCTATCAACATCCCTGGCTAAAGATGTTGGATTTTCTTTAAAATGTTGGTTAACTTCTTAGGTCGTGGTTTTTTAAAACTTCCGAATTTAAGCAAATTTGTAACCAGTTTTCGAAAGTATGTTAGTTTAGGATGCTGCTTTTAGGAAAATTGTCGAAATACGTTTGCGCAGCTTTATTAACATTTCTATTGCTTTGGAAATAACGTTGCAAAATATTAAGTATTTCTTTAAATAATTAACTATTTTACACAGTTGAAAAAAAATTAATAACGTACCCGAGCTAACTTGATAATGACGCTAGATGACATTCGCCGGAATCAAGGCCAACTGAGAAAATATTTGTTTTTTGAAGTGGATGAGGTTATAAACTCCTATACTATAACATGTTATACATTGTTGAAATAGGAATAAAAAGTACTATTTGGCTGCAAAAAAATCCATAATGGCGCCTATATGAAAAAGTAAAGTTGATTGTATCAACTTTACTTTTCATATGGGCGCCATTAAATTTTCTTGTAACACGTATTAACTTTATAGCTATGTTCGCGAAACCCATTTCTGTAAAATATCTGTTCAGCTTTTCTATTTTGTCAATTACTAATATTTTATTGTTTAAAAAAATGACGTTCGCCGGAATCAAGGCCAACTAAATGAGGTTATAAACTCTTACATTATAACATGTTATACATTGTTGAAATCAGAATAAAAAGCACTATTTGGCTGCGTAAAAATCCAATATGGCGTCCATATGAAAAAATAAAGTTGATGATGATTCTAAACACCCGAAACGTAGAAAATAAAAATTGACTACTCGGTCATATTCTACGAAAAAAGTTGCTATAAAGAAGTTCTTACAGATTTGAAAAATTTTCACTTATAAAAAAAATATGGCCGATTTTCAAAAATGCATGTTTTAGGTTTTTTCAAAATTTCTTAAAAACCTGAATAGATAAAACCATGTAGTAAACGGGATTAGTTTACTAACATAATTGTCCAAAACTTTCCCCATTTAACCGATTTTCTATCTATCGTGGTTTCCAAGATCCCCATACATTCCCCACCAATTTGGGACACACTGTATACTTTTCTTGCTATTTTACTTCTGATCTATATAGTTTCCTTGTAAAAAAAAATTAGATCCGCATCGGCATTCGCGGATCGACATTATTTCGATTTTTATTTATTTACAAAAAATATTTTATCTACAACCGTGCGGTAACTAAGGTTACAAACACTATTTTAAGTGTGGTAAGTGTCACTTTACCGCACTAGTGTGGTAACTGTTACTTTACCGCACTAGTGCGGTTAGATCATTTGTACTAAGGACTTTTCAAAAATCGTTTATTTAAACATCGTTTAACAATTATTACTCTCCACGTAAATTACCTAACATACAGATAATATACCTAAAAGTTAAACGTATTAGTCGAGTTGCTCACATTTCCTATATTTACGACTGCCGATTGAAATGGCTTTCTTTTGCGGTGGTGTCATTTTGACAATGGCTCACACCGATTGAGGTAACTGGTAGTTTAATCAATTTCTAGTGTTAAATTGGGATAAACGCCAAAGAAAATATTATCCCAAAAATAGACCGAGCGCTCGCGGCAGAAAAAAGAGACCGATTTTTTACAGGCTGCCTTTGATACGGGTGATATTCATAGCCACAAGCTATAGATGATTCTATTAAGTCCGCAACGTGTTACTTCATATATAACATTAACTTTAATTAGCAAAAAAAGATGCTTCAAATCAACTTTTTACAGTCTGCCAATTGTTGAAGCATAAGGTTAGATTGCCAAATCCACAAAAAGTTGCAGGCAGACGGTTTTCCGAGTACAAGAGAAACCATACTAATGCTATTCGAAAACTCGTGTAACTAAAAACATTTTTTTACAGTCTGCCAAGCACAATTTAGACTAATGTGTGCATGAGATTGACGAATTTTCACAAGGCAGACTGTTTTTCGATATTTAAAAATTGATGCATAAAAGTTAATTAACAAATTTTTCACAGTATTTCAGAACAATTTTTACAGTCTGCCTATTGAATAAAAACAACTTTTACAATAAATATTTCATATTAAATTATTAGCATATTAATTCACGAAGTTTAAATGTAGGCAGACGCAGTTAAACTTGTAAAAAACTTATAATGGTTAACAATTTTTTACAGTCTGCCATTGTTTTCAAACAATATTTAGGTAATAAATAAACAAACTATTGAATGGCAGACGATTTGTAAAGGTACTAGTGTATGTTTTCTATGTTTTCTTCCTGCTCCGCCATGTTGCTCGGGATGACGCTCAAGGATAGACGCTCTACTGCTAAAATAGGCTATTTGACAATGCGAAAAATAAAGTGTCAACTACTGTTATCAGTATAAATTAAGAGTTTAAAAATGGTTATTCATTAACGTAAGTTAAAAATAACTATTTATTTATTTAAAAATCCGTACATAAAAATATATTTTTTTAACGTTTGTCCCATAACACAAAACGCTCCTGATTGGTCAAGTTTATAACGACGTCCCCTGCTTGTTTGCCTACTTGCGCCTACTTGTGATATAATAGCTTTCGAAACTGTTTTAATAAGAGTTTCCTATGTTATCCATTGTTTTTGTGTGATTTATTTGCAATATTTTACAAATACTTTTACCATGGACAACTATTTTGTAAAAGCAGACAGCCGAAACCTGCCCCAAGGTCGGATTATACAATAAGTTATATTATATAGCCATGTGGCTCAGCGGTAGCGTTCGAGACTTCCAACCCGGAGGTTCCGGGTTTGATTCTACCCCATACCTTCTTTTTTTTTAATTTAATAATCTTTAAAATACTTCTCAAATAAATTTAAATATATATTTAGGTATGTTTATAAATATTAATTATTTTTTTTTTTCTTAAAATTTACATTTTTATTATTATTATACATTTTTTACATCAAATGTGTGGGGGAATATTTGCAGAATTATTGGGTAAACTTGAAGTTTTTTGTTGTAAATTATGAATATTTACACACAAAAAAGTTACTTCGTTTTTAGATGTCATATAAAAATAATTTGTTAAAAATGAATTTTTAAAAAAATTGATGTTAAGAAATAAACTTCCAGAATCCCAATTACGTAAGGTGCGTGAATTGTAATTACTCAGAAAAACTCAGTATTTTATTTTAAAACTATTATGCGTAAATTTTAATTACACAAGCTGGGATTGACCGGGGTCAAGTGGCGTTAGGACGCTATGGTCAGGTGATGAAAGATTGACCGGGGTCAGGTAGGGTTATGTGTATACTGTAAAAAATTTGTTAAATAACTTTTATGAATTAATTTTTAAAAATCGGAAAACAGTCTGCCTTGTGAAAATTCGTCAATCTCATGCACACATTACTCTAAATTGTGCTTGGCAGACTGCAAAAAAGTGTTTTTAGTTACACGATTTTTTTGCGAACTAGCATTAATATGCTTTACTCTTGTACTGGAGAAAACCGTCTGCCTGCAACTTTTTTGTGGATTTGGCAATCTAGCCTTATGCTTCAACAATTGGCAGACTGTAAAAAGTTGATTTAAGAAGCATCTTTTTTTTGCTAATTAAAGTTAATGTTTATATATGAAGTAACACGTTGCGGAACTTAATAGGTGCATCTATCTATAGCTTGTGGCTATAAATATCACCCGTATCAAAGGCAGCCTGTAAAAAATCGGTCTCTTTTTTCTGCCGCGAGCGCTCGGTCTAAAAAACCTGATGGTTGTAGATAAAATACTATACATAACTCGAGTGGTAAACGGTTTTAGCATACTTAAGTGAATGCAAAACTCGCCTTTGGCTCGTTTTGCAAACTTCACTTTGCGTGCGCTAAAAATCTACTTACCACACTTGTTATGTAATATACTATTAAGCATTCCTGGGAGAGGAGGTAATTACCCCCTTATCTACTCCATTGAACAAATATTTTTTAGTGATTTGTTATTTTAGGTAATGAAAATATTTACAATGTCCAATTGATATTGAAGTGGTTCTACAAAACAAGTTTTAAAAACATTTTTTATGTTAAATACTTAAAATATACCTAAATAATGTGCTTTGGTTTATGTGTTATTATTTTTTCCTACCCATTTGTGAATGTCGTTTTAAGGCTTTGGAATTGAACAGTAGGTCAAACTTAATCACGACTACAACAGTCTCTGTAGCACTTCCGACATAAAAATATACAACATCCACACACAAACAACACCACCGAAACTGTTGCGGCTCCTACATACGACCAATTGATCTTGGGACTTGTTACGTAATTACAAAGTTCCGGCGATTCGTCGTGATAGGCTGGTCCTAAAAAATATTTATATTTTATTGTATAAAAAAATGCTATACAGGGTGTCCGAAAAGTCTTAGTACGGGCTAATATCTCAGAAGTTAGTAAATATAAAGAGAGCATATTTTTTCGAATGCATACATACAAAAAATCTTCTTCTTTATGCATTTACAATTTTTTACCCTTGCAGGAGTTGCACCAGGGGGTTGCACCCAAAAATCTTAAATGGAACCTATGTCGGTATGTAGCTCATTTTAAAGGTGTTTAAAAAACATTTCTGCACAAACTAAAGGTCTGTAAAGTAAGTAGCATCCGAATAAAATTATTTAGATTTATTCAACAAAAAACAAACTAATCATCACGTTTTGAAAATTATTTTTTCGACATTCTTCTATTATCTCTTTTTAGCACTATCCGTTTATGCTGTGTTAGTTTCACAGTAACATTGAAAAGGCATTAATAAATTGTGTGTACGTTTTGATATGGTTCGCGCAAATAAAGACAAAGTTGGAATTATTTTTTTGTATGGAGAAGCTAATTGCAATTTTCATAAGGCAGCAAAATTAATTAATGATGTTTTTCCAGACGGATCAGTTTCTCCCAGCTACGTAAGAGTTGTTGTGCAAAAATTTACTTCAACTTTTAGCGTAAAAGACGCTCCAAGATCCAGTAGCCGGTCCCAACCGCTGTGTTCACACATCGTCGTTATGGTTGGGCCCAGTAGGATCTTTTGGAACATGCGCAAAATTTTTGGTA
>JAHBCN010007843.1:0-41532 GCA_019359885.1 Listronotus oregonensis | reverse complement strand
ATTATATTTTTTTAAATATATATATATATATAATATTATATATATACATATATATTGATGCATGCATGGGAATCTCGGAAATCGTAAGAGATACGAAGTCGGTTAAATTATGGCAAAGTTGTGTATTTGCGTAACTAACCATGTCCACTTTAGAAAGTTGCAAAATTCCGAGTACTTTCGGAGATATCCGGAACAAACCGAAATTTGCCGATTTCGTTTTTATTTTTTTCTGACTTTATTTTTAAAGGTATGAAAAAACAAAAGACACTTTCTTATGGCCATTTTTTAAGCTCTACAAAACAGCGTTGAGAGATTTTCCGTAGGACGTTTCGTTTTCGTTAAACCATCATCAACTTTATTTTTTTAAATACGGACCTGGGTTTTTTATTAAATTTTTTTGAGCCACTTATTATCCCAATTACAAAAATGTATAACACTTAATATTTATTTACAAATATGGAACGCCTCTATAAGAAATCATGTGCGTTCCTTGTCTAACTCACTGTCTCTTATAGAAAATATGTTTATTTAACAGAAAAATATTAAGTGTTATACATAATTGTAATTGGGATTATAACTGCTTCAAAAAAATGCAATAAACAATTGAGTGTCGTATTTAAAAAATAAAGTTGATGATGGTTTAACGAAAACGAAACGTCGTACGGAAAATCTCTCAACCTGTTTGTAGAGCTTAAAAAGTGGCCATGAGAAAGTGTTTTTTTTTTTATATCTCTTTAAATAACGTCAAAAAAAAACAAAATCGGCAAATTTCGGTTTTTTCCGAATATCTCTGGAAGTGTTCGGAATTTTGCAACTTTCTAGAGTGGACATAGTTAGTTACGCAAATGCACAACTTTGCCATAATTTAACCGACTTCGTATCTCTTGCGGTTTCCGAGATCCCCTTGAAATCTGTGGCACCCTGTATATATATATATATATATATATATATATATATATATATATATATATATATATATATATATATATATATATATATATATATATATATATATATATATATATAAAATTTATTATATATATATATATATATACATATAGTCATTTCCGGGAAAACCGGAAGTGATACAAAACAATTGAATAGAACTAACAATTCATATTTATGGAAAATACCTACATATAGATTTTAATTTTTTTAACTTAAAAATAAAAATGTTGCAAAGGAAACACACGGTATAGAAATTGTTCATGAATAAAAAATAAAATTTTAATTTTAATGTCTGGAGAAGAATTGTTATGATTGCCATAAAATTCCAAAACATTATTTATTAATTTATTAGATTTAATTTTTATTGATATATTTACCTAAAAATTAAAGTAATTATTTTTTTTTATTCATAAATAATTTCTATTTAATTTTACATTATATTTAGCTTTTGTTTCATAGCCTACTTTTAAATAAATAGTTTAGCATATTTGTTATATAAATAAATTTACCAATATCATCCATATTGTGTTATATATTTGAAAATAAAACTTAACATGCTTTCTTTTTAGTATAAAATATACAGGTTGTTCCATTAAAAAAAATTAGGTTTAGTCCCATAACTTTTTTAGCTGACCCCGTATACTTATTCTAAAAACGGCAGATTATTAAACAATTATTATAAAGAAACTTTGGTATAAAACATTCTGTATCTCTTTTAACTAAGATAATATAGGGTCAATCTGAAATTGACAATTTTTTTATTTTCCCCCGTATCTCTTAAGCAGGCGAAACTGTTTAAATTTTGGTTTTACGATTTTAAGTTTGATCCAAAAAGAGCACATGACGCCTATATTACTTTTTTGATATCCTTAACAATTACGGAGATACCCTATAAAAGCGTCCAAATAGGCACACCCTGTACAAAGTTTTACCAATTTAATTTTTAATTTTGGATCATCCCGAATTCTAAAAGTCGCATGGAACGTATAAAGGTTTTTTAGCACCCTTGTATTTTAACTTTTCCGCCAAACTTTCCACCCTCTATCCGTCAAATACATCTGACATCTACCGGAAAATATTGATTTTCCGCTGCGCGCACAGATTTCCCACAGGTATTCTCCTAGCCGCACAAAGAAAATGTATATTAAACAATTTTTAACAATATTTTTCTTAAACATTTATGCAATAAACGCGGGGATTTTGTTGTGGAGTAACAAAAAAGTTGAAATTTCACCGCTTCTGCCTTTCGACGATGGAGATCTCGAAAATTTAGTAAAAGAATTGGACGTAGAGAAAGTGTTTCTTTTTAAAGTTGCGTTAAAAAATAGAAATGCAATTATTCCTAGGAATTTAAAAGAAGTGATGGATGGTTTTAATTCTGCTTATAATCCCAATGGAAATGTCGGTACATCTAATGCTGTCGGTAAGTTTTAGGTGTATCAATGACCCTCCCATTAAAAAAATTGTACTATACCTGCAGGGATTTTTATACTTTGACACGTACTCTTAGGAAGGTTATAAAAAATGCAAAAATAAATTACGGATAAAAAGTGTAATTTTTTTATATTATCTTGTTATACCCGCTGGAAAATAACTGAATATCGGTACGTAACAAACAAGTGTCATTTTTGATGTTATGGTAATTATTTGGAAGTGGGGTCTACCCTATATATTTTTGGCTATAAAAAAATTTAAAAAATTGAGATTTCTAATTATATTTTTTTTCATTTTGTTTTTATGGCGCATTTATGATAAAAAATAGATTAATTTTGAAAAATCAGAATTTGATGACATTTTGGCCTTTTTATATTTAAATTTAAAGTTTAAATATATTAAAATATTTATTAGGATATATATAAGTATATATATATATATATATATATATATATATATATATATATATATATATATATATATATATATATATATATATATATATATATATATATATATATATATATATATATATAAAATATAGAGGATTTTTCTCATTTTTCAAGAAAAAAAAAAATTGAATTTAACGAGAAAAAAAATAAAATTAATTTTTTTTCAAATTTTGACGCTCCTTACCTACCAGTCGTCAAGAGTCTGTTATAAATTTTGTAACGTATTTTCTGGATACCCTGTAAACAATTAGCTATTAAGTTGGAATTATTTTTGCTTGTTGTAGAACTAAGGAAGGAAAATGAAAGATTTTATTTCGTGAAATTTTTATTAAAAAATCCTGAAGAGCGTATATGTAACATATCAGTCTATTTCAGAGGTACAAAATTTGAGCTAATATAATACATTTAAGGCTTCAATTATAATATAATTATATACTAAAATATAATAATTATAATATATTATACATTCATATAATGATGTTATTTAATTTTTAAATTACTATAAGGAGTGAATATAAAAAAGTAATTTATTAATAATAATTTTAAAGAATTTATCTAATTTTGTTTAAATTTTGCGCTATCTTAGAATAGTTATGATTTTATAAATTTGTAACGATTTAATAAAGAATACACGAAACAATTACTATTAGTGGAATTATTTGTTGTAGAACTGACATTATCAGAAGACTGCAATGGAATAGACACGACCAAAATCCAAAAAACGACAGGGAAACTTACAAATACCACGGACTTTCTTTGTGTTCTTGACATTACATATCCACGTAGAAAGCGTTCTTTAGATGATAAGGACTCGCGTGAAGATAAAACTAAAGCTGTCAAAAGATTACCAGAGAAAGGTACGTATTTGCTTAAAGGTAGGCTTTGGTAGGTTAAATAAAAATGTTTTTTGCACTTCCATTGTCTTAATTTGTTGAAAACACGACGTTTCGACTAATAAGTATCAGCAGCCGTCCTCAGGTCAATAACTGATACGTTACATATAAGGTGGTTTAAAAAGAATAAGCCATGGCTTAATGGGAGATTCTTTGGCAAACCAAATATGTTATATAAACATACCTTCACATTTAGAGCCGAATTTACAGGGGGTTTCCAAGTCAATGATAGCATTAAATTTATACTAAAACTAATTTGAATTTTTGCCTATAGGTACAGTCATATACATAGGTGAAAATACGATCACGACAAGTAAACATCAGCATGAATATGCACTACTTTACTCCACAAAATCTTTAAAACTGGAAATAAACGACACCATCTTGGATCTTAATACTAATTATAAACCGCCACTTTTGGACGATACAAAGTTTAATATTTATTTTGGATTGGATGAAAACGGACTAAAGGTTCATTTGAGGTTTAGCATTAACCGGCTGAAGAGTGGGTATTGGTAAGTAGTTTCTTAAGATTCTTGTTGGGTTTACTCGCCTGAAAATTTTTTAGAAAATGGGAGCATTTCGATCCTGGTCCCGAGGTATAGCGACTGAGTTTGCTCAGCCCTATTGATCCCTATAACCTGGCAGATCGCCTGAAACAAAAACTCCAAGAAATTTAAAATACTTATTTTCTTATACTTATAGAGGGTGCGGTAGCATAACTTCAAAACTTAATAAAACGCATTGTATGATTTGGAAAGTTTTAATTTGGTTTTTACAATGTTGATATATACCTAAAGTTTTGCTTTACATAGCTTTGAAGACCAAATCACGTAGGTGATGTGCCCCATTCTCGATACATTGAGTAAACCGATTTCTGGCGCTTCTCATGACTCTTTCAAGCATAGCAGGCGTTATGTTGGCAATTTCTTCCTAAATGCTGTTCTTTAAATCTTGGGGTCCTTGGACGGTTTACATAAACACGGGATTTCAAAAAAACCCATAGAAAAAAATCACAAGCGGATAAATCGGGAGATCGTGCCGGCCATCGCAATCCCCCATGATCAAAAAAGGAAGTTATGTTTCCGCGCCAGAAATCGGTTTACTCAATGTATCGAGAATGAGGGACGCCACCTGCGTGATTAGCTCTTCAAAGCTATGTAAAACAAAACTTTAGATATGTTCCAACATTGTAAAAACCAAATTAAAACTTTCTTATTGATACAATGCGTTTTATTAAGTTTTGAAAAAAGGAAGTTTTGCTACCGCACCCTGTATAATATATAACTTTATACAACTTTTAAAATAACAATTTTTCTATACAAACTTTATTCAAATTTAAACCCCTCAAAAGAGGTATTTCCAAAAATTGTAAAACAGATCACTTTTAATTGTAGCCTACGAACAAATTTACTAGCCTACTTATGAATTTTCATACCGAAATAATGAAGTTCGATACAAACTTTCACCCCCCTATTTTACCGCTTTTCATGGTGAGTTTCCTAAAATCCTTCTTTTAGCTGACGTCTCCTGCTCATAATATACTCTTGCGCCATGCATATGACACATATACACATCGCATAGCTTTCGAAAAAAAATATTTGTAGTAAAACCAGCGTCGAGAAACTGCTGGAAATTATTTTCAAGTTTCTAATTCCATCCCTAGAGGGCGTAAAACCAAGAACAAAATTGAAAACACGGATTATTTAAAAATATGCTATATTAACTTATGTCGTTGATAGTTTTCTTACAAACTATGTAAAATTAGGAAACTTTTTTCTTTTAAGCGTTTTTCCCTAACCTGTCAAATATAGGGAGGGGGAGGAGCGAAAGAACATTTAAAAAAAGGTAAATAACGTGAAGCGAGAGGGAAACGTTATACTGCTATTTTTATTTCTTTCTAGCTAGCTCGTTCGCACGGCCGAGCGGCCAGGGTACCTCTAGTAGGGCGGCTGCCTCTAGTAGTATATGCTCGAAGGGTACTACCATAGATGAACTGCACAATAATTATTACTCTTAAATCAATAAATAGGCAACTTTGATAACCCTCCCCGTTTAATCTATCTTTGCACAATCTTACGGTCATTTTTAATATTAAATGACGAATCTGACCTCTGTTTTTAATCTTTCGAAGTATATTAGTCATGGCCTTTGGAACAGCGTTTGCAGCGTTGCAGCGGTCATGTGTGTAAGTACGAAATTTTACACTGTCGCCATCTGTCACTGATACTTTAAAACCAGGGCTTTAAAGAGTAATATGGGGTTCTTTTGAAAGTAAAGCATCTAGGATAATATTAATCACTGATATGGTGGAGTTTTTAAATTTAAATTAAAAACTTTTAGCAATTAGAAGCTTCCGGAAAAATTTACTTTTTTGCATGCTTAAAGACATTTTGTTGTCATATTAAAACTATCTTGTGTTTCAGGTATCTGTCAACAGCAAAATTAGAACTTGTTCACGATATAAACACTGTAAATTATGACCTGGTCACTAATGAAACTATTATGGCTCCTCGCACTTTTCGTACCATTGTAATGGCCAATCGGTATTTACAAATACAGGAAATACAAGTAGTAATATAACGTTGACTATTTACGATATACAAGTACAATTTGATGCAAAAAAAGCCAGATTTGGAGATGCCTATGACTGTGTACCTTTTACTACGGCTCCTATTTGGTCTGGATTGTTTGTGACTACAATTTTGGGTAAGAATTACTTGATAAATTACATTCAGAGCTGTCGGTAATTCAATTAAAATAATTGAAAATCGTATTCAATTACTTCTTAGTAATTGAATTACTTTAATTCAATTACTTTCCGGAAAAGGTAATTGTATTTGGTTTATCAATTAATAGGATAAAACAATCGTAATTGGTAATTGATTTTCACGAATCCCAAGTAATTCAATTACGTAGAAAGTAATTTAATTACTTATAAAATAATTGAATTACTTAGAAATTATTTCAATTACCTAATAAATCATTGAATTACTACGAAAAATTCAGTTACATTTATTCATGGAACAGCCGAAATTTTGGCCAGCCAAAAAGAACATCTTGAAACAGGGCGGGCCGCTTTGAATCCGGCGAACGCCGCCTCCGCGCCGATTTATTATTTTCGATTAATGCTTACCGCCACCGGTTTTATGTTTGTTTTCTTTTATTATACAACAAAGATATTTATTTTTTTATTATTACAGGAACTGGTTACTGGTGTGGTAGTTATTGAAATATTTGTAGAGTAATTTAGTTTCCAAATATAATTGAGAGAGTGAAAAGTAATTAGATATATAATGGAAATTTAATGACATAACGGTAGTTCAATTACATTACGGTAATTTAATTACCAAAAGAGAATTGAATTAAATGTGGTAATTTAAATAGAGTAATTGCTAAAATATTCAATTACTTTTAGTTTTAATTAATAATTAAATTACTTTTAACAAACATGCTAGTAAGGTAGTCGTGATTTTTAAAATTGAATTACTTTTTAAAAGTAATTGCGACAGCTCTGGTTACATTCATTTTATTTACATGTATTGAGTTTTTTTACACTTAGGAGAATTTTAGTGAATTTTATAGCAAAAATTGTTTTTAAAATTTTAATGAAAATTTTCATAACATTTTTGGTAATTCTTACTTAAAAAAGATACAGAAAAATGTTTTATAAAATAGTTTCTTTATAATGACTGTTGAATAATCTGCTCTTTTTAGAATAAATATACGGGGTCGGGTAAAAAAGCTGCCGGTCCTAATCTCATTTATTTAAATGAAACACCCCGTATATTTTAGTCTAAATAGATAGCATATTAAATTTTCATTTTGAAATTCTAGTTTCAGTTTCTATTTTTCTGACAGAGGTAAATTTTTTTTCCGAAATTTCAAAGTAATTTTAGAGAATAAAATTAGGGGTGTGCTTAAAACGCCAAGACAGAAGTAAAAACTTCACCAAGACGAGATTCCCTATTAACCCTTTACAATCCAACATTCGCAAATCTCAAATTCAAGACGATCAAAGAATCGATTCATAAAAAGCAAATACACTATCCATTTGGTAATATTTTAGTATCTGTTTTTTTTCCCGACTGCATCATGAGCGTGAAATAGCCGAATCTGACGGTTCAGTCTCATTCAATACCCACAAAAAGTGCTAAACGTGCCTAAAGGAGTTTTTACTTCAATAAAAGTTGAGCTACTACTATTCAAAGCCATTAAAGAATACAGGGTCTTCATTAATGTGGCCAAAAATGACCACATGTAACTATTACCTTTAAAACTCGAAATATGCAAAGAAGTACTCAAAAAAACTTTTTTAAGCTTGTAGGGATCGTTTTCGAAAATAATTGGATCAAGAAAATCCAAAAATTCTCCAAAAAAACTATTCAAAAACCAAATACCGCCAACGCCAGCAATGATCAAGTCTGTCAGTAGTGTCAGTCAAGTCAGCTGTCAAACAGAGCTGCTGTTGCCAAGCCTAATTTTGCGTCGTAACGGGTGTGTTCTTTTGACCATTAACCTGCACTGATTCAGATTTTTTCGGAATTTTAACATTTTAGGAGGTTATTATAATCAGAGTAATTTTGATTTACACATTTTCGCTTTGTTCGGAGTTTAGAAAATGTTAATAACAACTAGAATGTCAACATAGTTTCGTTTCTGGACTATTAGCTTTTGTTTTTTATAGCCTACTGTTGTTTTCATGTCTTATCCCTTTTGTTTTGAATCAAATCATTTTCTTAAGTATTCTTTAAGGTTCTACAGGAAAAAATACACAATATGGGTATTTTACATTTTGTTTTCTATGAAAAAAGCTGCAAACATGTCCGTGTTCGGTCCTTATTAAATGACCCCGGACTGAGAAAGTTTTAAATGAATTGCTTAAGCTTTATTATTTTTTAAAACTTGACTTAAAAACATTTTTAAATAGCTTTTTTAGAGAATCTAACTGAAAAGAAACGAAGCGAGATAAATTTTCTTTTCTTAAACTTATTCTTTCCCTGTGCCTAACTTTACAATCATATAGAAATTAATAAAAATTATTATTTTTAGGCCTGGGACTCATTGTAGCTATTAGCGCCATCATGGATATTAAAACAATGGATAAGTTCGATAACCAGACAACCAAAAATCTGGGTATCACTGTGATGGACTAGAAATACGCTTTAGAAATTAAGAAAATAGAAGATAATTTCATATCAATTTCCCTATTCTTATGACTTGTTAAATGTGACACATACAAACTTCGCTATTTTTGTCACTACGCCATATCTGTGTCGAATTTTCCTACTGTCCAAATGTACCTTATCATATTTATATACAGATATTATATGTAATAAATTAACACAAAGTGATAGATAACTTATCTCAAGAGTCTTGAAACTATGTTAGCTGTACATTACTACAAGTCGACAAATCTAGCTTGGCCAATGAGATGCAAGAAACCTATAACAACGCGACCCTACACTACAAAGGCGGAAAAGGTCGTACAGCCTTTATAAGCTTTTATATATTAGCACATTTTACAGAGATTTTTTCCTTGTTTTTGGCTCTGGTCCTGAAAGGAACAATTCGCCAGTACTCCCCTTACCAGACAGAGATTTCCAGGTCTTCGTCGGTGGAAAATCGGGATGTCGGGCTCGAAGCCCTGAGAAATTTCAAAAATTTTAAAATTAATTTTAAATCGATGCAAGACACAAATTAATGTCGGTTTCTGTCAATTCTGAAGCGCACACACAATAAAGGAAAAACTCCAGGTTCTTTGCTTACAGACCCTAGCCCCAGAAGAAGGATCCCATTAAAGGAGAGACTCTTCTTGATCCCTGAGGATTAAAATCAGTTAGGTTTAAAGTGAGTGGACTTTTTGCGCCCTCCACCGCGTCCGCTTGGTTTTTTGTGGCTCACACCTTTTTATATTTCTCCCAATAGGATCAGACTTTTAATAAATTCGATATCTAATTGGGAGAGAGTGCCGCTACCAGACACGAGCACAATATGTCTCCTGGAATGTATGACGAGCAGACGATTAGATCCGTCATGGCCTCCTCTTCCGGTATAGTGATGTGGGTAGTTACCAGGTCCTTGTTACAGCAACCAGATGTTCCTTATGAGGCCGTATCTTCCGCCTTTTCCTATGAAAACGGTTCTCTCCGCTTTCTGTTTAAAGCCAGGGAACCCTTTTCCTATATAAGCGGTTGTCCGCCTTCTGTTTGGATTCAGGGATCCCTTTTTAAGCACCTGTTTGTTCGGGATGGATTAGCTCTTCCCCGTGAAACAGGCGCCTCTGACTTCAGGGGCACCTTTCGAAACGGATTCACCCGTGTCGGTCGGCGCACCTTTGTCTGCTTGTGACCTTGGGTGGCACTTCTCGAAACGGATTTATCTGTTTCGGTCAGCGCACCTTTGTCACTTTTTTTCTATGAAAGCGTTTCTGTCCGCTTTCTGTTTAGAGCTAGGAATGTAATAGTCCACCACGGCAGAGCCCCGCATTGCTAGATACTCCGAGAGGTCACCCTGTATCTCAGAGGCACCGTTGGAGACACCTGTTTAAGGCACAGGATGATATTCACTCATCAGCACGGTATACTAACACCAATATTTTTGTTATAAATGATGACCCTAGGTACTTCTTGCACATTGGGCACAACATATTTATCTGTCTGCCTAGTTGCAGGACTGTTAAGATCAGCTATAGGTCACTTAAATTCGCTTTAAAGTCTTTAAAAAATATAGTTTCTTAAAAAAATCTTTCCAATATTTATATGTCTATGTATACTCTAAAAGTTTATTCAAAATTTTCTAACTCTGCTAACTATTTCGGCAATATTAGGTACTGTAAGAAATCTACTATTCTTAGTTAGTTAGTTGACGATGTGATTAGTTTTTTGATTTTTAAACAGAAGTCAACTAACAACATTTTAACATATCAGTATTACAATTTTTTAAACGCGCCAATTTAGTTTATTTGCTGTCATTTTAGATAAGGGATGACATGTGGCGTCAAATCTGGAGCTGCGGAACGTGCGTTATTCTCACCGATGTCCTTATCAATTATTAAGAATGTTATATTTATTGTTTTTATTCTCACCTTAAAAATTGATGAGTTTCACATTTTTTAAATTTAATTAATCTATCAATCACCGCTTAAAAATTGATTAGTTATCGAATACATTTTAATTGGTTGCTGATAAATTCGATGACAATTGTAAATTTAGCCTCAAATTTTTCGTTTTTGCTCACAAATTATGTTACTTAAAACAATATAATAAAAATATTTGACAATGCCAATCATCACCATATTTTTATAAAATAAAATGAAAAAAAAATTGACGAAACGATCTTTTTGGCAATTTTTGGTGTAATACTTAGGGGTTTTTTTTTATTTCATCGAAGAATTGCCGACATTCTAAAATAAAATTTGCTGACGTCAGGTCCATTGGAACTTATTACCGGTAAAATTCATCATTAAAAGCTGGTGAGAATGAAAATGCACGTAATGTAGTAACGGGATAGATGACAAACGTTCCGCAGTTAAGAGCTCGTCAAAAACAAAATAAGGTTCAAATATATTGGCTCTAATCATGTGCAAAAATTAAAATATTAGTTTTCTCCCAAACTCAATTAAGTAGGTACATGGATTCCGTAAAATATATCTGTGTACTATTATTTATAATCAATATATAGCATGTACCGCCTTGCTGGCACCTTCATTGCGCTTCAATGATGCTATAATAAAAAAAAAGAAATTTTTATAGTACCTCATCACACAGATTTTTCAAAATATTTTAACAGAGCTATAAATAATTATACGTTGACCGAACTTTGGATCCATTTCGTCTTTCGCTTCTGCGCGATCTACGCACATGCGGCCGTATGTACCACAGCGATGCCAGAAGTTACAAACGGACGGACGGTTACAATGTTGCCAAAATAATCGAATTGTGCAAAGTAATGAGTCATTACTTAGGTGTGTTCAATGAGATCTAAAAAAAGAATAGACGGAATAGTAAACAAAAATTCCATATGACAACATCCCTCTGTCTCTCTCTTCCCATAACTATTATCCCCACTACTGATATGCCAAAATTCGTCTTGAATCTTAAAATGATAGATTGACAAGTAGATCCATTCGGAGTATGTCCTATCTTTATCTTACTCAAAGATTACTAATGGTCGTTAAACAATAACCGACAAACACCACGTGTACTCTGTTAGTACCGATTGGTTATGTCAATAATATTGAAGTTTGTTTTTTGTTTTGGTCAATGACATTGGACATTGGTTTTGGTTATGATAAATATTTTTAGTGAGTGCGCCATTTTGATTTAACATTTAACTTTTTATTTTTGTAAGTATTTTGGTGAATTGTGCAGTGTAAAAACTTTTTAAAAATGTCGAGGAGTTGCCAAGTTTGTAAAAAAAATGAGTATAAAGATCTGGACGTAACTTTTCATTCGTAAGTACCTATCCGGTTTTATTGATTTTTTTATAAAGAAACATCATTGGCATTAATCAGCTGTTTTTAAAAAGGCGGGGCTTAATACTTTTAACCCCTCTAACACCCGCCCGCGCTGCACTACTCCCCTGGTCCACAATCTATGTTGGTCGTAACAACAAAGTGTATTTTATGAATGAATTGTTCCGTCTATTCTTTAGATGTCATTGGGTGTGTTTGACAGTTCCTCTGAAATTTGACGCCTATAAATATTTACCATTGGAGCCTTTTTTTTGAATCTTAATTTTAGGAGCTATTAGGAATATTTACTTATACGCTTAAATTGGCGGTATGTTATTGACTAACGCATCAGTTCCAGAAAGATACACTTTTTGTCCAAGAATTCATATCAATTTAAAAAAATACAGGGTCTTCCTTTAAATTAATATTCCAAACTTCATTAAGAATATTACTTTAAAAAATAAAAAATTAGTTTTGAGCCAAGTTTAGGTTTTTAAGATTAAAAACCTTTCAGCAGCCTTAATTTGTATTTTTTTTCTAGCATTTTCAATTTCTAATTTATGAAAAGTTGTGGGTACTTAGTTATAAAATAATTAATGGTATTAACATATAAAGCAACCAAGCTAATAATAACACTGAACTGCAGAAAATTACTAAAGGCGTTTTAATAATTATTATACTCACGATTATAAGGAATATATATCAAGAATTTGATCTAAAATAAAGGTACAATATTAAAATAACTTTTTAAATTTTCTTTAAGTCGATGAAGTTCGGAAATCTTGTTTAGACATACTCTGTGTACTTATTACATTTGCAATTTTCTACCTTTACCTAAAGAAATTGTGTTATATTTTAATAAAACTGTTTTGTTCTAAATTTTTGTTTTATTTTATCATGTATTAAGTGAAGCACTGGCAAAGCTAGAATTTTCAAACTTTTTTATTTTAATAGTGACACACCAAATACATACCAGATGCTATTGTCCCCAAGGGAAACACTTTGGCAAAGAAAAATTCATTAGGGTTTGCGAAAAAAAGTTTACCTTTTTTTCGGAAATTCCAAAATATTTTTTTTACTAAAGTGTTCCCCTTAAGGCCAACATTATCTGGTATATATTTGGTGTGGGTCCCATGTCTCCCTTTTTACATAAAAAAAATGAAAAAATCCTAGCTACGCCAGTGAAGTAAAGGGTCTTAAAATTCAGTTTTAATTAAAAACCTTATAAAAAGTAAAAATGCCATTGTATGCTCTAAAAACCTCAAACATGACACACCATTATATTCAAACTTTTTCTTAAACCTTTCTTTAACCCCTTTTTTACTTCTTTCAATCACGATATGAAAGTACATATTTATAAAGTTAGCTTATTTTAATTGATTAATAAAATACCACATAAAACATTAACCTTCACTCCTCTTACCCCCATTTCCTAAATTGATATGTCTTTTCCATCCAGAGTTATGGCGACTTCACAAAAAAACTATCTAACAACTATCTGACGCCAATCTGTAATGTATTTGTCCCTCCCATAGGTATGGTATATTCATGGTTTTTGCTGTAAAGGGTTTAAGGAAATAATTTTTTCCTGTTTTCTTTTGTAGCTCCTAACACAGCAACACGAAGTGCAGCCTTCATGCATCTTTTTAGGTTCCAAGTAAAAAAAAAAAGATTGTCTCGAAAGTTGCGGCAGTGCCGATTTTGACCCATTTTAGTATGCTGTTTTCTTTTTTTTTCGAGCGCTGATCACGAAGCTAAAAGAATTTATAGTAGAAAACGTTTTATTTTCAAGATATCTTTTATCAAACTTAAGAATTAAACTAACCCTATTTTCACTATTCCTCCTTCTTTTGTACAATTTCTTGATTTTTACTCTAAATTGGCACATAATATTTTATGACCACCCCTTAAAAACTTGTTTTTATATTTATTTTTACCCCTTTTTTCCTTTTAATTGCAAAGCTCAACTTTTAAACGCCGAAACCATATATACACTAGGGATTTTTTCAGTAAAAATGGCCGCAGCGTTTGAAAGTGAACTTTACAATTTAATGGAAAATAAGGTGTAAAATAAATTTAAAAATTAGTTTTTAAAACGTGTTTATAAAGTATTATGCGCCAATGTAGAATTAAAATCAAGAATTGTGTGTGCAAAAAAAGGGAATATAGGGAAAATGGGGTTAATTTCATTTTTAAGGTTTATGCTAAATATCTCGAAAATGAGACGTTTTCGATTAAGCATACTGTTAGATTTGTGATCAGCGCCCCAAAAAACCTCCGTATGCCGTAAAATTGGTGAAAAGCGGCGTTGCCGCAACTTTCGAGACAATTACCAAAAAAAAAAAAACAATTTTTTTATATTTATGTTGGCGAAAATAGTCTATTATTTTATATGTAGGAAAAGTTTAACAGCCAAAGGGAGTGAGACTGGTAATAGAGAGCAAGTCATGCAAAGAAACTTTTCCTCCAAATAAAATATGCTGTTTTTCTTCAAACGTCGACAAATTAATGCAAAAACATATCTTTTTAATAGTCGGTTCGCTAGGCGGCTTAGACCGGTGTCGGTGAATAGTTGCTGTAGTAATGTAGCATAAAGGTGTCAGTGGAAACTGTCAACAATAATTATTTTTAAATTTTATTAATAAATACTTAAACAAATACGATATGAAGAATGAACCTGATGAGATAATGAATCGATGAGCTTTCTATATATTACAACTTATACTAGGTATGTATCAATAATAATTTTTACATCATAATTTAATTTAAAATAATTGTGAATTTAGTTAAAATGCTTATACAGGGTGTTTATTAAATATTAAATACGAAAAAAAGGTCCCATAAACATATGTCCCAGAAGAAAAAAAAATATTTTATTTTATAAATGTGGATAAACCAAGGAAAAACATAGACGCATGCAATTTGGAATAGATGTTTATATTTTTTAAAGCTTACAACAAGATTTGTAATCATTAATCATCTGCTACCCTGGGAAAGGGTTGAAATTTGCAAGCCTCAGTAGTTTTTCCATTGTATTGTTTTATTTTGCTTATTTGTATTGCTACTATTGCAGAAATGTAATTATTTCTTTTACATAAAAATGGCACAGTTTATAAACAAAGTGCACAAAACAAAAACGTGTCTAGTTAAGTAAAGCCTTTATAAACCATTTCTTAAATAGTTAATTTCCAACCCCAGAAACAGTGCAAAAATTTTGATGGTTGCAGATTTCAACCCTTTACCAGGGTAGCGAATGATCAAATATTTCTGTAAGAAACCCTTCAAATATGTAAATAACTAGTCCAAATTGCATGCATTTATCCATATTTACAAAATAAGATAATTTATTTCTTTTCTTAAAATTTTACCGCCCTGTAATTCAAAAGTTAAGAAGTTTGGGACAGAGGTTTATAGGAAATTTTCCTATTTTTATCCAAGGAATCCGCCTGTAATTTTTTTTGCAATATTAAAGAAACACCCTGTATATTATAAACCTTGTTTTAAGTTACAAATTGACAAGACATTATGCCAGAGACTCTAAACCTAATAGAAAAAATCTTAACTTATTAAAATCACTTATTATTGCATTGTTGTTTAGTATCTTTATGATATAGACCAGACCAAACACCAAAAATGTACTTCAGAGTTTGTTATCTGCTCTGCGGTGGCATAGTTATATTATTTCATTGGTTAACAGTAAGTAGGTATCAGGAGTTTTGGTTCTCCGCTCATTAAAGGTTCCTGACCTTTTGGGCATATTGTAATCCTAAAAACAAACAGGAAGTGTTTAGGCCGATAAAATATATGTATCAAAGAAATTATTTATTAAAGCAGAAATATCATAAAATTTGCGCCATTAACTGAATAGCAAATTAACTAAAACATTGATTTTTTTTAATTAAATTAAATATGTCATGTTACCAAACTTTTTCCCTTAAGGTCAATAGAATTTGGTATATATTTGGTGTGAGTCCCATGTCTCACTTTTAAGATAAAAATTTTGAAAATCCTTGAGGTCACGTATAAAATGCACCGTTTTTTGTGAAAAGATGCTCTGCCTACATTACATGCAGTGTACCAACGCTTTTTTATAATAGACCTTCATTTATTATTTGTTAGTAATAAAATACTTACTTCTTAATTACCAAACGTACGACCAGACCCCACATCAAAAAGTCAAATAAAAACAATTGTCTTATAACTTTTTTAATAAAGTTCCACTTCAATCATGGAAAAATTCATTTCTGAATATGTTTGGAAGTATTTGGAAAAAATACAACATTGTAAATGACAGACAGTAAATTCCGCCACAGAAGATCCACAGATCTTCTCTCCTTTGTCTCACACAACTGGTCCATTGAGTTTCTTGGTGAATCCCAGATCGTTGCTCTTAACATATCCAAAGCTTTTGATCAGGTCTGGCATGAGGGGCTTCTTAACAAACTTCCTTCCTAAGTCCTTTGATCTAAGCTCTCAAGTTTCCTTTCTGATCGACGTATATCAGTTATTGTAGATGGTCAGTCTTCCAGTTGCTACCAAATCAATGCTGGGGTGTCCCAGGGCTCCAACTATGTTTCTTCTTCACATCAACAATCTTCTCTCTTCCACAATCAATCCCATTTATAGTTTTGCTGACGTTAATACCCTCCACTCCCAAGGTAATCTATCAACTAACATGTAGTTTGGTAGTGTAGCATGCACATACTTATGTATGTTAGCCACTGCTAATAGACATCAACATGAAGTAAGACGTCATTTTTGTAATTTTAAGACTTTTCTATGCTGAGCCGGACGAAGATACTCCTTTCATGTACTGACGAATGGCGCTATACACAGCCTAAGCCATAAAAAGGGAACGATGTGCTCAATAAATAAAAATAAACAAATTTGCACATCGCAACTCGCTAAAATGCCATTTCTGCTTTAACACAAAAAATTTCTTTGATACTGTTCTATATCCTTGTTTTGTTTACATATAATATTTATCAAAAAGACAGTCAAGCAAAAACAAATTATGTGTTATCGTTATTTTTCTACATAACAACTTTTATCAAAATAAAAATAGTATTTTCTTTAAATTTTGTAAATGACGCATTCCTCAGTGTTTTTCACTAAACAAGATAAAAACACAGAATTTTAAAAGTATGGGTCAAATATAAACATACACTGATCAAAACGAAAAAGGCACCACTAACTTAATTTAATATAAATTGTTTATTGCCTTAAGTAGAAACTTAAAAATGCATGTCCATGTCCACCCATTAGGCACATATAGTTTTTATAAATGAAAGAAAAAAATACGTTTTTATTTTTGTTTTTCTTGTATTTGATAATAAAAGCAAAACATGATAACATTTGAAATCGCACATTTATTTCGATTGAATTTCTGTCGATATTTACGTTAAAGTTGTTAAAAATTAATGAAGGATTTTGATGTGCTTGGAAATCCACGAAGGCATGGAGTGTAACTCACAGAGATTTAAATTGCTAGGGCAATAACCTTGATTCAAGAAGGTTTCTCAAGACGTCGTATAGCAGAAATGTTACATCTGAGTCGTGCTGCAATAAAAAGAGTCTGGATCAGATATAAAATCTATGGAGTTGTTAGAAGACAACCTTATTAGCATCGTGCAAAAGCGACTGCAGCTAGAAAGGATCGACTTTTACAACTTTGGTCCGTCAGGGAACGTCTAAGTACTGCTCGAACGCTACAAAATGAGTTGGTAGAAGCTACGGGTACAAGAGTAAGTACTCAAATTATACGTATTTGGCTTCACGAACGTGGGTTGAATTTAAATTGTCTTTGGTTAAATGCAAAAAGGCCAGCTAGAGTACCTCCTTTGAACCCTAAACAACGTAGAAAGAGACCCTTGTTTGCAGAAGAACACATGAATTGGAACATGACACAATGGAGTAACGTGATGTTTACTGATGAAACCAGATTTCTTTTAAATGATATTGTTGGACGTGTTAGAGTCTGGACCCGACCAGGCGAGCGCTTTTTGGTTTCCACAATTTAAAAAAAAACAGGATTTTGGCGGTGGTCCAATTATGATTTGTGGTGGAATAACTTTAAATGGCCGCTCTGATTTAGTAGTTATTCCGCGAGGGACGATGACGGCAGAGAGGTACATCAACGAAGTTCTTGAACCACATTTGTCCCATTCGCTGAAAATATGGGTCCAGAATTTATCCTCCAGCAAGATAATGCGAGACCGCACGTAACCAGGATAGTGAAAATTATTTGACTACCCACAATATTGAGGTTATGAAGTGGCCAGCAAGAAGTCCAGATTTAAATCCGATTGAACACATATGGCATACACTTGGAAAGCGCTTGCAGGATCGTCAGCCACTAAGAAACCTACAACATGTAGAGAAAGTTCTCGTGGAAGAATGGGAACATGTAGGTCAAGAAGCTATTCGAAATGTTATTGAAAGCATGCCTCGACGTTTTGCAGAAATTCGGCGAGTTAAAAGAGCCCATACACGCTATTAGTTTTATTTTAAAACAATGTTTAGTCACGCTGTTATTTAAACAATAAATCGAATTTCTTACATTTATCATTTTTTATTTTTTTCACAGAAAAATTTTACAGTTTCATAACAAAGCTTCGAGCTGGTTTCTCATGCACCTTAGTCACCAGACTTGGCTCCATCGGATTTCCATTTGTTTCTGAATTCCGTTGGAATAAATGTATTGAGCTACATTAAGATTATGCAGAAAAATAATAATAATTTTTAACACATACTTTATTTTTTCTTACTCTGGCTGAAAACTTTTTATCCCATTCTCGTATACTGCAAGTTTATATTTGTAAAAACATACATAGTCAGGAGGAACATGTTGATCTACTAGTCTGGATTTTGTAAATTAGAATAAAGGTTTATATTAAAGATGGCCCTGGGGCAGATTTATGTGCTAGAAACATTTCGATATCGTTTTCAGTCTGACCGGAAATGTTGTTGATTTGGGAAATTACGGATCTGTATATAAGAAATGGATCTCCCCTTGCAGTGCATTTACAGCATCAATATTTTTTAAATATTTTTAAATATTATATGATTGAGAATATATAGTATATAGTATATCATTTCTAGTATAGCTTTTAAACCATTTTAATAAACTTCATTTTATAATAAATAAGTTTTTGACTTACCTTTGCTGGTTTTCCAAACTTTCTACTGTAATTTTTGTTAAATAAATTTTTGGTTTCGCCAGAATTCTCCAGGTCAACGGATTAAAAAGACTGCTATTGTATTTCCATTCTAATTCTACAGCCTTTAAATTTTTTACTTCATCCGCGGCAATAACTTTCATATAGAAACCTCCTAAAAAGATATTTTGTTATTCACTATCAAAATTACTTTAAAATAGTTTAACTCTAAAAAAATTGTATAAAAACATTATCTTTTATCTTTAAAAATTATATTTAACTACAATCTTTGCGAGTATACGATTTAAAAAAAAATCTTTAAAAAAATGCGTTTGAGGAAAAATGTCTGGTTATTAATCCAAGAATGTGGAAGATATGGTAAAAAAAATATTACGCCTATATTTAGTGATACGAAAAACAAAAGGTTAGTTAAAATTTTTAAAAAAATCCCACGAGACGATTTTTCTAATAATTTAAAAGTGTAATCTCAAATCCATTACGATGAACATAATTATTTCCACTTATTAAAATTACCCAGGGTTCCTTGCAGGATGAAATATTTCGGGAAATCTTTTGAGTTTCCACGGGATCTAAATAAAAATCGAACCTCTGATGGGCTGCACAATTTTTATAATAGTGATAATAATAAAATAAATCGCTAGTTTTTTTTATCACCTTTTTAAAAAACACCGTTTTAAGCCGGGTTTTAATAAGGGTAGAAAACAGCACTTTCCCTCCCTAGAGAGGAAAAAATTTTACCTTCCTGTTCCAGCCGAGCATGTCAATTAACTTATGTTTTGTCAATGTCAATGTCTTAATTGTTTTCAAATCTTAAGGCACCCACAGACCTCGTTCTTTTTAAGGATTTTTAATCGTGTCGATCAAAAGCGGCGATTAACATTGCCAGTTTGTGGGCAAAAACCGAACATAACACCGTCGGTAAAAATTTCTGGCAGCTCTTGAAATCTTAATCGTCGATTCGTCCGTCTTTATTTAAAAACAAAGTGTGTGGTGCAGAACGTCTTTAATCGTCATTTTTGTGATAAATAAACACGCTTCATTAATGTTTTTTGGTGTACGACTGCAGCTTTCGGCGATTAAGGCGGTTTAAAATTAAATTACGTGCTTTCGGCGATTAAGACGCTTTAAAATTAAAGTAAGTGTAGGGAAATAAAAGTTTTAGTCGTCCGACTAAGCAGGATTAATAGGCGATTAAAAAGGATAAAAAGAACGAGTCTGTGGGGCCCTTTACGTTATACTTTGACAAGTTTTTAATACAGGGGTTTATCCAAACACTCAAAACCACAATTTAATAATAAAACACAAAATTCGAAGATAATTTTTAAAAATTTGAATGAAAAGCAGAAGATAAAATTACATAAATTCCTCTAGAGCAGGGGTCTCCAAACTTTCCAGCCTTAGGGCCATACTGATTACTCCAGTAAGTTCCGAGGGCCAAAACCATATTATCATTGTTGCCGGTGGTAAGAAGTGAAATAGTCCACTGATGAAAAAAAAAGTCCGAAAAAGTACACAACGTTTAAAAAAGGCTGCAAATCGGACTAAAGGCCGCAAAACGGCAACACTGCCTATTATTAATTTTCCTGTCATTATCTGTAATTTCTAGATTAGTCGTAGAGTACGAGCCATGAGGAGTAACGTGACACGACATCTGGTGGACACAAGCGGAAATAGGTAGTACCTTCTATCGCTAACAGATGGCGCTAATAGCACGTACAGAATAATCTCGTTGGTTCGAGAAAGTTCTGGTGTCTTCCACTCACTTCTAGATGGCAGTAATTGGAATATATAAGAAGGCTAGTGGCGCAACCACAAGTCAGTTCCTATGACACTGTTGTTAAATAAAATATTGCATACCTCCTTAAAACGTGTTTGTGCGTGTTTAAGTTTAAGACATCTTTATAACAGTATTTTGATTTGAATTGTTGCTTTTGTGTGTGAATTAGTAGTATGGAAAAGAAGCGAAAAATTGATAGTGAATGCAGAAAATTCAAGATCAGTGGAACATTCAGTATTTCGTAATTGAGTCCAGTAACAAGGCGCTATGTTTGATTTGCAATGAAAGCATAGCCGTTCTCAAAGAATATAACATTAAACGTCATTATGAAACAAAACATTTTCAAAATTACTCAAAATATACAGGAAGTTTGCGGACAGAAAAATTCAAGCTATGCAGCGCGGATTGAAATCGCAGCAATCTTCATTTACAAAACTCAAAACTGAACAAGAGGCTGCAACTCGTGCCAGCTTTCGTGTGGCTCTTGAAATTGCAAAACGTGGAAAACCATTCACCGATGGAGAAATGATCAAAGAATGCATAACTGCAGTAGCCGAAGAAATGTGCCCTGAAAAGGTAAATTTATTAAAAACTGTCAGTATGTCAGCAAACACTGTGGCTCGAAGGGTAGAAAACATCGCTGAAAATATATCCTCTCAACTGTTCGACAAAAATGGACATTTTGAGTGGTTTTCTTTGGCCTTGGATGAGTCAACGGATGTGTCAGATACTGCTCAGGTGTTGATTTATATTCGAGGAGTAGATAAAAGCTATGAAGTGCACGAAGAACTTCTTGATATCTATAGTATTCATGGCACAACTACTGGTACAGATATTTTTAAAGGAGTTGAAATGGCCATTAATCAAAAGAACCTTCGATGGAAAAACTTGAAATGTATTACAACTGATGGAGGCAAAAACATGAGTGGGAAAGATAAAGGAGTGGTCGCTCTTGTGTCAAAGGCTGTAGAAAATGACGGTGGTTCAAAACCATTAGTCTTACATTGTATCATTCATCAACAGTCTTTGTGCGGAAAATGTTTGGATATGTCTGACGTTCTGAAACCAGTCATATCAACTGTTAATTTTATCAGATCTTTTGGGCTGAATCACCGACAATTCCGACAATTTATTGAAGAGATTGGAGAAACTGACTTACCTTATCATACTGCCGTACGCTGGCTTAGTTGTGGGAAAGTCCTTCAGCGCTTTTTGAACTTCGAGCAGTGATCGAAATTTTTTGAATGAAAAGCATCGCCCTCTTACTGAATTACAAAACAACGCATGGCTGTGGAAGTTAGCATTCTATGTTGATTTGACAAAACATGTGAACGAACTGAATTTGGGATTGCAAGGAGAAAACCAGCATCTTCCTGATTTATACACTAATATCAAATCATTCCGGAAGAATCACAACTACGAAGTAAATGTTTTTCACATTTTAAAACATGTGAAATATTCAGCCACACTACTGAGACTGAGTTTCCTATCGATTTTGCAATCGAAACTTTGAGTGCTTTGAAGATAAATTTTGATACTCGTTTCTCGGACTTTGATGCCATTGCGAATCAAATTAAGATTTTTCAGAATCCTTTTGATACTGACATTGAAATCCTAGCCCCGGAACTTCAAATGGAAATGATTGATCTACAATGCAGTGATATAATTAAGAACAAATATCAAAACTCATCTTTGTTGGAATTTTATAAGAGTCTTCCACTGACACAATTTAATAATTTGCATAAATTTGCTCGTGGTCTGTTTTCTGTTTTTGGTACTACTTATTTGTGTGAGAAAACCTTCTCCAAAATGAAGTACACAAAAAATGTTTACAGATCGAAATTAACTGATGAGCATCTTAAATCTCTTTTAATAATTGGTACAAGTAAAATTAGTCCACAACTACAAACTATTGTCAGTGGAAAATCTCAATTACATAAATCTCATTAGTATTTCATATGTCATTATGTTTGTTATAAGTTAGTGATTATTTAAAATGTATAAAATGTTAGTTGGATTCATTTCAATAATTTGTTAGTTATTATATACTGAAGTTAAATTTTCTGCATATTATACATGTCTTTACTCATTACAATTCTGTGTTTCTTTATCCAACTTATCACAAAAACAATAACAATAAGCCTACAAGAATGTTATGAGTTAGCGGAGTTAGCCCATGACCATATCAATGTAGATGTCATATTAATAATTATTCAACATAAAATTAGAATACTTCAGTAAACTAAATTTAATTTGCTATAAAAAATTATTTGTTCTCTAAAAGGAGTTTTCAAGTATGCTAGCTCTCCGCGGGCCGGACAAAATCTGTCCGCGGGCCGGATGTGGCCCTCGGGCCGTAGTTTGGAGACCCTGCTCTAGAGTAAAGTGCATTTCCTCCCTCAGATTTTAATGCCCTCCGGTTCGCGTCGTGCATCAAATTATCAGCAGGAGGAAAAGAGGCACTTTCCTCCCTTGTTATGGAAATAACTATTTCACAACGTTCTGTATTTAATTTTTGACTTTGTCCTCTAAATTTTTAAAGGTTTTTAAGGCTTGCTAAACTTAATTGACGTAACCTTAATCTCCTTCTCTCTTCTGGGAGGAATGTTTTAACAAAATTTAAGTTTCTTTACCTGGTTCATAGTAACCACTGACAAATCCCACTGGGGCGGATTTGGGACCAAGGCCGTCAGTGGTACTATGCATTGTAAGCATTAACTGCCCTATTTCTCCACCATGTTTTTTACTTTCTTCGCTGTCGGATACTTTTACTATCACTCTGTAATGTGCTCCTAAAACAGAAAGATTATATCAATATGTATAAATTAAAAAAAAAAAACACTTTCTTTTTCAAAATGGACGTGTTACTTGTTTAACCTGTTTAATACAAGGAAGTTTAAAGGTGTATGGAAGCCCAATACTCTAGAACAAAATTGTCCAGGCGTGCAGGGCAGCGGGAATAGGGGTTGGCCCCGCGGGTTTGCGCAATAAATAGTAGGTCAGAGCCGGACTTCTATAATTCTTTGTTACTATCTATAAAGTTGACATCATCAAATGTCTAAATCAAGCATTCACTGTTTTTTTTATTTTTTGCACAAAATTGTTGGTTATTAAACGATACTAGCATAGAATATTTAAAATTATTGTGTAATATTGGATTTTATATCATTTGATATAATATGAAAAGAAGCCTTCTATTTAAATGGTAGATATTTTTGTGAGTTTTGTACTTTTACCAAAAATATTTGTGAATAAATAAAAACACGATTTTTTAAAATAAATTTCAATTGTATGATAGTTTCATGTACTTATCACCAATTTTGTGATGTACAACCGGAATCCTAAGATTCCGGTTGTACATAAAAAGTGAAAATTTTTATAACTGCTTTTTAGGCATATACTTTTCACTAATAACAAACATTCATAAGACAAAATAACACTGGTTAAAAATGTTTAGTAATCTTTGGTACCTAGGTATCCATTGTAACAGTATCCGTTAAATATTAGATATGTGTCTACAGTATGTCGAGCTTAACAAGTTGATAATGTAAGTTTGAGAAACCAAAAATCTAATTTCTTTTTAAACAAATACAGAAAAAGCAAAAAGGAACTTTAACATAAAAATGTAATTTCTTTCATTTAATTAGAGGGACCTGTATATATTAAAATTTGCCTGGTCTGCCCAGTAATTAATAATTTTGATCCTTTAAAAGAATGTACTAAATTATTAAATGAAATAAAAGAACCTATATGTAAACCTTATTTATTTTTAATAATCCACAGAAATACACACACATTGTGAAAATCATCTAAAAGATAGTTAGGATTGCCTTACTTTTCTCACTGCTATTTCTATTGAAATTTTCATTATTCTATTATTCTTATTTGATATATTATAATTTTTTGGTGCCGGGTATGTTATCCTTGGATTTTCAAGACAAAACCCTACAACCTCTAATCATTTTGTTACGATATTTTAAGTAACAAACAATAAACACAAAATTATAGTCACAATTTAATAAACACTAATCACTAAAATAAGAAGGTTTTTATCAATCCAAAAAACTTCTGCAACCACAAAATATAGGTACTCACACAAAGTAAAACAATCGAAACTAATACGGCACAAACCACAACGAAAATGACGAATGATGAGACGACGACGGTTGACGGACAGCGCGGATATAGTTTCATACGCCCCGCGCGCCCTTGCACCAAAAACCTTAGACAACCTAAGACTAGAAACGGTACTACGGCTCTCATAAAAGTATATTGTGTTGCCTAACTACACTGATTTATCAGTGTGTAAGTAAAGAACACATTAAATTATTTCGTGGAATTTTGTTTTGCGCAGAATCGGCGGGGCCAACTCTGACAGTTATTTTCCTACTGGGCTGGACATTATTTGATCGAATGGGCCATGGCATTGGGCTTCTATACACCTTTAAACTTCCTTGGTTTAATATGATATTTTTTATCAAAAATGCCAAAAAGAGCCGTTCGTTACTTTTTAGCCCTAGGGCGTAAAAGTAAAATTGTACGCTTTCAAATGGGAGCGTTAAATTGTATTGGACCCGGTCGTACAAAAGATATATTTGATTTTATTTAATTATAACCTTAATGAATAACAACGGATTTTTAAAGTTAAAAGAAATTTATAATTATTATGATTCCTGCCTTCAACTATTGTGGCGTTCTCCTTTGGCTGAAAGGACGCGGAGACGGTGGGCGGAGACTAACAAACTCCCACTACCACAATTTTCGTATAGCCGCCAGAGACAATAGCCGCATTAAAAATATTATATTATGTTTAGGTTCTTCCAAATTCGGTGTATCGATGCGATGTTGTTTCCGATTGCAAGCCTTCAGGAGATAACGTTTTTTGGTAACTATTTTTCACTTAAATGACATAAATTATACACCATTTTAAAGGTAAGAAAATAATCTATGCCTCTGCTGTAACGGATTTTTGAAATATAAGTCGAGTTAAGAGAAAATAGTATCTAAACTTAACCGATTTTAGGGTGACTTTCACTCAAGGAAATATTAAAAACTAAATCCAAATTTAAAAAACTATTACAGCAGAAGCCTAGATTTAAGTGTTGGCTTCCATATAGTTTTTGAAAACTATCGATAACTTATACCGTTTTTGAGAAAAACATTATGCCCCGAACCCCAAATTGGATCCAATTTTCGCGGCGCGAATGGACTCTTAAAACATCGGCATCGTTTAATCCTGGAGAAGTCCTAGATCCGAGTTTTCGCACATGGATTGCTGGCGAAGTTTGTGCGGTAAATGGATGTATAGCCATTATTTGAGAGAAAAAGATATGACATACGTTTAAATTAATAGGGTTAATTATTAAATAAGTAAGATCTTTTTTAGGATTTAAAAAACTGGTTTATACTTACTGCAAAAAGGTTTTCCACTGCCAGTTAACAAGTACTGGACTAAACTTGTATTCATCCCACTGCCATAAAATTTATTATAATGTTTTCCTCCTTGATAGCCGAATTTAAGACACCTTTCTCCATATTTTCCACAGTCCCAACATTTTCCGTCCACAAAGTCCTTAAAATCAAATATATAACATATTATTGCAGTACAATTGAATCTATAACGATTCGTTATAAGAAAATGTTTTTTTTTAATATAAAATAAAATTAGGTAATTTTTTTAAAAAAAAATTTAGATTTCCTGAGGACAATTTTGACATTATGTCATTTTTATTTTAAATAGTTTTTTTATTTCTTGATAAGGCTCACGGAGTTGTAACCGAAACGTTTATATCTTTCCTATTTCACCTTTTATAGGCAAATTGCCACTTTTAAAAACTGTTTAATAACTTACTTCATATGATGTGCACGAGATAGTAAGAAACGAACATCTTGGATTTATACTTTCCAAAAATAACTGATGGGCCCTTTGGTGGTTACATCCAAGATATTTTTTCATTCCTAAAAAAGCATTATTGTTTAAGTTTTCTAAACTTATTTTTTTTTTTTAGAAAAAAAAGCGTAACAATGTTTTTACAATTTTGTCCAAAGAAAGCTTTAAAGCATAAAATATGGAGGAATTGTCTACAATAAATCAACAAATGTTGGGATCACTATAGTTGGACCATTTGAATTTATGATTGATGTAAGCAAAAACAAAATAAACAAAAATACACATCACTTAGAAAAAAGTCTTGATAATAAAGTTTATACTAAAATCTACTATTTATTTACATATTTTTGGGCTTTCACACAGATAAAACCGAGTTTAAGATTTGAACAGCCTATATTTTAAAAACTATGCATTTTTGGAACCATATCTTTAGAGATTTTTTAATGAGAAATCACCTTTTTAAATTTGGCCGTGCATTTTTAAACACTCTGTATAAAAAGTATGATAATCAGTTAAATTGCTTTCTTGCCAGTTACACGTTCCGAAGAACATGAGCCTTCCCAGGCTTCGTAGATAGAATTTCGAAATTTTCGACCTTTTCCCAAAATTGTACTTTTTAAATTAAAAGTATCGTTGCAAGGCGCAAACAATGGCGATCCGACCAAACACTGCTACTGGTGTTACGTATATCCGTTTTCTGTCAGTAGTGTCACTCCCTGGCTGAGCGCGCAACCATCTTCCGCCATGGGAAAATCCCTCGTGGGCCTCCAGACCCGAAAGAGACAGTTATAGGATTCTTCGTTTACAGCGCTTAGCTCAGAAGAAGGACTCCATCGTTTGGCGTGAGTATCTCCTTGATCCCCGAAGGTAGATACCGTTGATTGGCTCCTTCAATCGCCTTTCCCAAAAAACCATGTAGTTTCGTATTGCGGGCACTTCACTGATCGGAGGTCAAATAGAAACTATGATAAACAGTTTTAAAACTTTTTACGTCTTTTAAAGTTGTTCATAACCATACTTTTAAAAATAAATTTCTTATTAAGACTAAAAACTTTCTCGACTTTAAAGTGAGTAGCCATAGGAATTAGGTTAGGTTTAGGTTTAAAGTGACTGGACTTTTTACGCCCTCCACTGCGACCGCTCGGTCTATTGTGGCTAACACCTTTTTATATTTCTCCCAATTGGATCAGCCTTCTAATGAATCAGATATCAGATTGGGCGAGAGAGTTCTTACATCTCCTCTTACTCGTGTCGCTACCGGACACGAGCACAATATGTGTTCTGGTGTTCCTGTCTCCTGGAAAGTATGACGAGCAGACGATTAGATCCGTCATGCCCTCCTCTCCCGGTCTAGTGACGTGGGTAGCTACCAGGTCCTTGTTACAGGAACCAGATGTTCCTTCTGAGGCCGTATCTCCGACCTTTCCCTATGAAATCCGCTTTCTGTTTAAAGCCAGGGAACCCTTTTCCCTATAAAAGCGGTTCTGTCCGCCTTCTGTTTGAATTAAGGGATCTCTTCCTAAGCAACTATTTGTTCGGGAGGGATTAGCCCATCCCCGAAACAGGCGCCTGTGACTTCAGGGGCACCTTTCGATTTCGAGACAGATTAATTTACACTTGAAAAAGGACAAAGATAGAACTTAATTATTCAAATGGAAGATCAATTATTTTAGTCTCACTACCGAATCATTCTTCCTCCACGTTTAAACAGACGTTGCTAAATTTTATGTTGTAATGTGGAATGGGGACCTTATTCTCAAATTAAAATAAGCAAAGTATAGACATGTGGGGCCAATATTTATTATTATAATATAAAATTGTTTTACTTTACTGTTGCTTACCATTGACAAAGCTGCCATGTTCGTCATTTATAAATTCTACAACACTTTTTCCGCATCCTGGTTGGTTGCTTCCACCGTTCGGGAAATAATCCACGTGCCCTAAAAACTTTGTATGAATATAAAAACAAATTTTACGTAAATGACGAAAATACAATGACTTAAATCTTCAAAGACTCTCAAGGTATTTGAACAACCTCCAATTTCATATGTTCTCTGGACGAGTATGTAGAACATATGAAATAGGTAGTTCAAAAACCCTTAAGGTATTTCAACTACCTCTTATTTCATATGTTCTATGTATGTAGAATTACCTATGCTCTCACTCATCCCAAGACCGCCTCTTATAAACTGACTGGCATCTGTATGAATGACATCCACGAATTTGGCCGCACTTCTATCGAGTCGTACCGGCCTAGCGGCCTTTGCAAAATGAGGTTCCGCAGGGTCCAAGCCAGATATCCTGCCTAGAGTTAAATTAAATTCCTGTAAAGAGTAGTATCTGATATACAAAAAAAAATATATTACAGAAAAAAAGGTCGGTATAAACCAAATGTGATTTAACCAGAGAAGTTAGAAAGTGTTAAGGGGCAAATACAAATTGTAGCTGTGGAAATTTGTAAAAATCTAACCTCTTGTAATGTATATCCTACATATCCACTAAGGTGGGCTCCCAAAGAATGACCAATGAGATGAACATGATCAAGACCAAGCTCTCCAGTATACTGTGCAATGTCGTTGAGTAAATGCGCCGTCATTGAACCTAAAATATAGAAAGTATTGGTTGACCAAACTAAACAATTTATTCAACATATTTTAATATGTTTATCAGTCTGTTTCCAGAATTGATCTGATTTATACCAAAATTATGTGTAGAATTTACATACGTTATATAACTATCTCACCTATTAATCTTATATTGGCAACCGCTTGAGTGTAAGGCGGGCTAGATCCACCATGCCAGTCCACCACAATAATATTGCAGTCTTCCATATTCAGAAGTTCTTGCCCAATATTATAAATCTGGAAGAAGTATTTATCAGCTTAATTAAGAATTTGTTTTAAAAAATGTATATTCTGCATACTGCGTATATAATGTAATTTGGTTTGTTTACAACCATGTGATATTAACATTACTAACTCTAATAAAGGTTCAAAAGTGTCACATTATTTACATCTACTGTCCTCTTTCATTTCCCTTACCCATTTCATTCCTATGGCCCTATCACCAGTACATGTTTGTATGACGCAACCAGCACATTTTGAATGGTGTCAAAACAATAAATGACATATTTTGGCATCTTTACTCCATTTGAAAAAATGAAATATCTTATATTATAATAACGTTGTGGTTCTAAATAAAATGGCATACAAACCTCAGAGGGAAGGTTTTATTAATATCTCAAGATTAAAGTCAACTAACCAAAACTAACTAATCTCTTGACAGTAATGAGACATTTTGCTCATAGGTATGTCATATACTATTGTTATGTTGTAAAGCATAGCACTAGTGCTAAAAAAATTTTTAAAATATATATTTGGGAAATATTTCCGGAAATATATCAGAAAACTTGGAAGTATATGGCAAAATTGGAAATATAAATCACAAAATTTGAAAAATGAAACATTTAATGAAATATTATAATAGGTAATACTATAAGTGTTTAGATTTGGCCGGATATTTTTGGTGACATCGTATTATATCATATATTAAAATTTATTGACATTTTTTGACAAGTTACGAGTCATTCGCCGATATCTGATTTCACCGAAAACAAAATCTACCTTCGATTTGGAAATGAGATATTGTGTATATATTTACATTTTTGAATTTCTGAGAACATTCTGCGTTCAGCGGTACTTCATATGTCAAATATTGTCCGCTTAAAAATTAATATATTTTTTCGATCTAATTGGCCATGATGGGCCAAATATTAATACTTCGTTGCAAATTATTATTTTTTTAAATTAAAAACACCCTGTAAATGCCTTACGCGTAATTTGATCGCGTTTTAAAGTTTTAAAATAAAAATATTCTATTTTTTACTTACCCATTCGATACTACCACCTTCCATATATCCATGAGTGATGACATAAATGGGCTTCCACGGCTCTATTCCAGAAGAAGTAACGTATTCAAAGTCATTTATGTTTATTAGTGTAGGCCTAAGCCGGTTTTTTCTTGTATACAGTAAATAATTTGGTTCGATCTGAAAAAAATGGATGTTGTAGAAACCTACACATGGTGGTTCAAAATATTAAAATTCCATTTATAACCAACCATTAAGCGATTAATGGTGACATATTATTATTGATATATTTTGTAAAAAAAGGAAACTCCTACCTCAGTCAATTCATTGGGAAACAGAGAAACGGGTCTATGTTCTGAGGTCCATGGTGGCGACAATTCGAAACAACCATACATGCCATAACATTTTTTGGCATTTGTTTCTAAAATAAATACTATATTACACACAAAAAATGATACTTCTTAAGTATTTTTAAATATTGGAGTGAGTGTCTGTTGTGATAGTTCATTTTAACTAGTAAATGAGAACACAAGTTTTTTTGTTTCCCCCTATCACTAAAAAAGTGATAGTAAACAAAAAAAAAAAATTTTGTTCTCATTACTGTTTTTTGCCTTTTTCTATAAAGGACGCCACAGTAAATACTCCCAAAACTTCAATAATTGTTGGGTTTTCCCTTTAAATTTTTTTAATTTTCCGTACAACTTTCTTATTTTTTTCTTTAAAAGGAACCTTCTCCTAACAATAACAAACGCAGCAAAAAATAATTTTCTAATTTGGTGCAGTCTTTCTGAAGTTATGGGCGTACATACATTTCGGCGATTCATTTTTATTTATATATAGATAGATAGATATATTAAAAATGCGTTACTCTTAATTATGCCATATTATGTTTTTGGTCATATACAATAAAATATAGTAAAACTTTCTTGCTGGTTTTAGTAACAGCAATAAAAGTTATACTGGACAAAATATAATTATAATTGTAGATCAGTTCAGTTTTTTTTTTTTTTTGGTAACTCAACTTTATTAACTATTTCAGAATATTAATTAATATCATACCTTTTCCAATTTTCATGAAGTAATAATTGTAAGCCCCCTCATCTTGAATAATACTTTGGTTCAAAACGCATCAGCGTATGGAAAATAACAGATCCATTGTTACCTACTGCCACCATTGCTCTTCAGTATTATATTCTATAATTGTTAAATGTCTCAAATTATGTTGAAATTGACAATTTTTTTCCCAAAAAACTTTAACGAATTGTAGATATGTTTGACACTTATGAACTGCAAAAAAGTTCTTAGAGTTTCCTAAGTTTGGTATAACAAAATTAAAACAATATTATTATTTAATTTTTTAACAAATAAATGTCTATCATTTTTTTAAAAATCTTACTTTATATATAAAAAAAACTCTGTTACCAAAGTCGGTATTATTTGATCCTTTAAAAAAATTATAGGCACATTTTTGAATTTTTTTAAAACACCTCTTATAACGTTATTTTTTTGATATTTGGATGTAATTTTCTTAGTTTCTACCAAACAAAACTGTTGCTAGAATCTATATTTTTACGCATTTACAAAATTTGATTACCAATTTTAATTTTCCGAAAATACGTCTCATAATTTTTGACCACCGAATATACTATTTTCTTTTTAACTTGGGACAGTTTCCGAAGGCTTCAAGCCTAAGCAAGTGTGAAACAAGAAGTTGTTTATAAACACGGAACTTAAAAATTTAAAAATTTGGAGGGAAAAAACGTTGCAGGAACGGGTTTCACAGTCTAGACACTCTAAAGATGAAGAAATAAACAATGTGGGAAGTACAGGTTCTCTCCAGATAGACGGTAAAGGGAAAGAAAAGGCTTGTTCTCCATGTTGTTCCATTCGGAGCAGCTAAAACAGGAATTATATCGGCTTATTTCTTAGAACAGAACCGTGAAAATACCTATAAGAATCAGATTCCCTGCTAATCTATGGGCAAAAGAAAGCTTTCCCGTAAGAGTATGGGCTAATTATGGTTAACGCTCTTCTTTGGATGCAAGAATGCTAAGAATATCTTCTCTGATAGTCAAGCGGCCATAAAAGCTTTGGCATCCCAACAAGTCAACTCAAGGTTGGTTTGGAACTGTCTGCAATGCCCCTAAACCTGGCTAACCACAACAAAGTTACACTTTCCTGGGTGCCAGGACACAGGAATACAGGGCAATGAAAATGCAGACCTCCTGGCCAGGCGAGGATCCGCAGCAATGTTTGTGGGTCCTGAACCTGTTTTAGATTACCAAAGCCTCGGTTCGTGGTTACATGACTCGGTGGATTCAAACACAACATCAGTCATACTGGAACCACATTCAAGGCAAAATCACAGTAAATCAATGTTGGACTCACCATCGAAAGCATTGACAATGAACTACTAAAACTAAATAGGAATCAGATTAGAATAGTGACAGGATTAATAACCGGACATGCACCCTAAGAAAACATATGCACACTATGGGCATCTATAGAGAAGAACCCATTTGCAGACTATGTGACGAAGAGGAAGAGACAGCCTCACATCATATATGAGTGCCCTGCACTTACATACTGGAGAACAAATCAAAACCTCATGGTGGACACTAACCACCAGGAGGCTGGAACCAGAAAAGAACAGTAAAGGGCTACTACACCTGTCTAAGGTGTCAAACCTTTTAACTGAAACAAATACACAAGAGATACAACAAGCCCTGTAGGCTGCAGTGTCGAGGCGGACAAAACCTCAACTTGTGTATTTATTTTATCAATCAATCAATCAATCAAGAATGCTAAGAGTTGTGGGATACGCCATTTTCCAGACATGGGATGAAATGGTCTAATTTGGAATACGTACAGATTATACAGGTTAGAAGGGAAGAAGGCTTTTCTACCCCAGAATTTACTTGGAGAAAACTAGAAGAGAGATCATCTACATCTGCAACCCTGTTTACTTTAAATTGGACGCCCTTAAAACCAACTTTTAACAGCAGAAACTTTTCGTCGCTTCAGAATAACAGATACACAACTTAAAATATTTAATATTTGTTTTTAATTTACTAATAAGGTTTTTTGCGTTCTTTCCGGTAATTTACTCAAAAAAGATGAAATACTATTGGTTACTCTCCAATAAAGTTTTCTTGATAAAATAATTTTGACTTAAGTTCAAAATAATACAGAGATAAAATTAAATGTCTCCAAATCGGACTTCACAAATTTTTCAGAGAATTATTCTTTTGAAATGTTTTCGTATTACACAGTTTTCTTCATTTTTAAGCTGCTCGGATGTTAAAAACTGTAAAGAAAGTTATTAAAATGATGCTTTTAACAAAAATAAAAATAAAAAGTTTGTGTTTAAAATTAAGGATTTACAAAAGTTTATTTACAGTTATTTTTCAGAACTATAGGGAATTCGCATTTTTTTTTAATTTACAAATTTATTGATAATAATGCATATATTTCTTTTTTTAATAAACCTAAATATTCATGGTTATGTTAATTTTTTTTTAATGGAAATATTACATTTTAATATAATTTTTAAGTTTCCTCTACGGTTTTGTTAAAAAAACTAAAACAACTTACACAAAAAAAGGTAAATTGTATAGTTGGATCAGAATAAGAAAGAAAATTTGGTTTTCTCTGAAAAGAAAAAAACATAAAAAGTAGCTAAAAAGGTTTGGCGGCCTCCTATGCTTTTTATAATGTGCCGCTTCCCCCACGTGTCTGTAAAAATAGTCCTTTTAAAAAGCAAAGGCGGCCGCCAGTTTAAATCAAACCTTTTAAACCATTTTTTTTTTTTTTTTCTTTTCAAAAAGCACCGAATTTTCATTCTTATACTGATCCAACTATAAACATAGGGGTTTTTTTTGTGTAAAACACGGTCATCTTAACTAAAAAACAAAGACATTTAATTTTATGTTGGCGTCTTTTCGATATAAGAGTAAGAAAGTTATATTTTTTGTAAAAAAAAAAATAGTATACTTACGGCCAGGGGGGGGTTGTTTTTAGCAAAGATTTAAAAAAAATTTTTAAAAAAGTTAATAACGGTTTAGAATGTTTAACAAAATCCCGATTTTGACAGGTTGCCTACTAAAATCATTGAATAACACTGACAATGAGTTTTGTTAAACATTCTGTTTTTTTTAAAATTTTTAAAAATTTTTTGCTAAGTCCATTGCTAAATTTAAAACGCGATCATCACTCCCGTTAGAATAACAGTTTTTTGTACATTCTTACTATCCATAAATACCAATAAAATTTAAATATTAAGATGGCCAATATCTTAAAATGGACCTTTTAGTTGTCTTACTATTTACTTTACTTAAAAATTTTTAAAAGAAACTGTTTTGATATAATTATTTAATCACACTATTTTAGGTTAAGGACATTTCTGAGAGAGTGGTATACTTAATTCCTTATGAAAAGGAAAAAAATAAAATTCCCCTTTTTTTTGCCCATAATTCGTAAAAATTTTTAAAATTTTAATTTATTTTATTTTACGGGGGTTTGGGAAGAAATGGAGATATTTTAACATATCAAAGGTCAAAATAAAAGAAATTAACCCATATGTTTTTTTTTTTTTTTTTAAATAATTAAGAAGGTTTGTATTTCTAATCCAGTTTGTATATTTTATTGTTTAATACCTTATTTAATTACTGGAGTTTTGAAAAGCAGGGTTGTCGTTTGATTGATTCTGAGCATTTTGACTCGAAAAGAGAATAGGTTCCATACGTAATGCCTCACACATTCACCCATAGGGAGTGTGTTGAGATGATATTCGTGTATGGTTTCTATAATGGTAGCGCATTACGTGCTGTTTATGAATACCGACATCGTTTTCTGAATCGAAGAGTTCCTAATCGAAAAGTGTTTTAAAAAGTTTTTGCAAATGCTCAGGAAACAGGAATGTTTCCAAGCGTAAGGATTGATTCTGAACGAGAAGCGGGTCTAAATGTGGAAAATAAAGAGGATGTTCTGGATATGGCTAAAGAGAACCCAGGTGAAAGAACTTCGATTAGAATCACATGTTAGCGTTTGGAAGACACAGAAAAAATGGTTTAAAGCCTTTCCATGTTCAACCGGTTCAACATCTTCAAGAAGATGATTATGGCTTAAGGGTCCAATTTTGTGAATGGATCCAACAAAATCAAGGCCTACATAGATACATTTTATTTAGCGATGGGAAACCCAGTTCACCCGCGATGGAATCAATAACTGTCACAATGAACATCGGTGGTCAGATGAAAATCTTCATGCCACGTTTGAACGAAACTTTCAACATCGATTCAGTATTAATGTTTTTTGTGGAATGCTTAACGACCAGTTGTTTGGTGCTTTTGTATTGAATAAGCGTCGTACTGGAGATGGATATTTACGGTTTTTGGAAGACCATTTAACACACATGTTGGATGATGTTCCGCTAAATGTTCGACACCGAATGTTCTTTCAGCACGATGGAGCTCCGCCTCATGCTAGTCGCCGGGTTCGTAATTTCTTGAATAATCGTTTTCCTGATCGTTGGATTGGCAGAGGAGGACCTCAAGCTTGGCCACCGAGGTCACCAGACCTAAACCCACTGGATTATTGCCTCTGGGGGTGGATGAAATCACTAGTATACGAAACGACGAGTAGAAACCGTGGAAGGACTCCACAATCGCATTTTTAACGCAGCAAATATCATTATAAACAATTCCCAAGCAATTCAACGCGCAACACGAGCGATTAACAAACTTGCTGCAGCTTGAATTGAAATTGGTATTTTCGAAAACATTCTAAATAAGTGGAATTTTGTTGTTTTACTAGTATTTGTTTGTGTTGCTTTTGAATTAAAAAATAGTTACAAAAAAACTTTAGAACCGATTATTTCAGAGACGGTTAAGAATCGGTTTAAAAAAAATTTGGGTTAATTTCTCTTATTTTGACCTTCTGAACATGTTCCCAAAATATTTCCCCGTCCCCCCCCAAACACCCTGTATTTATAATGCCCAAGTATTTTTATTTACATATACAAAAAATTTTTGGAAAAAAAAGGGCAAGTCCCCAAAAAAAAAATTTTTAAAATTTATTTTTATTGAATTTTTTTCTATTTTACACTTTTTTTTATCTATTTTTTTTAAAAAAAGTATGATGCGCGGGGGAAAAAAAAAAAATAAATGCTATTTTTTAAGCTTATTAAGTGTAATTTTAAAAAAACAAGAAAATATGTTGGTGCAAAAAGCACATCGGGAAATTTTTTAAAAAAAAAAAAAGATCAAAAAACAGTCAAATTGAAAAAAATTTTTTAAAAATTGCAAGTTTAAAGGGTTTTTTTTTTGGGACTTGCATGAAAATTTTTTTTACCAATTTATTGTATACAGGGTGTCATTGAAATGGTGAAAAAAAAATTTTTGGGGGGGATAGTACCCCAAAAAAAGTAAAAAAAGGTCCTATAAGTAAAAAGGGGGGGAAAATGCATATTAAGGGAGTTGGGGGACTGAAAGGGTAAATTTTAAAAAAAAAGGTTTTTTTGAAATTATAGGTTTAAAAAAAAGAGATAAGTTTTTGAAAAAAATCCTCTTTAAAATTTTGACTCTAAATAAAAAAGGTGATATTAAAAAAATTTTTTGGAAAATCGGAAAGGGTAGTTTTTGCAAGGGTGGGGGGGTTTTTTCGTGAATAACTTTTTTCAGGATATTTTTTCGCAACGTGGGTTCTTTTTTTTAAAACTAAAAAATTTTTTTTTCCCACCAAAAATTTTTTTTTTTGCACATCGCCCAGAGCGATGGTTTTCAAGAAAATTGAAGGCAAAGAGTTTGCTCTGATGGGTTGCTTCTTTTTTTTTTAAAAAAAAAGAAATAAACCAAATACTAAAATTCCTTATTTAATGCATATTTATTTGATTCATTGAAGGTATGCGGTTTTTATCACTTTTTTTTTTTTCCCTTTTTAGAAAAACATGTTCTGGTTACAAGTATTTTTGTCAGTTTATTGTTGTTGAAGTGTGCGTAAACGTAAAATTTAAAAAATTATGGAATACACTGTGAAAAAATTTTGGGCAGATATGCATTTTATTTATGGAAGAGGAATGGAAACGGTTTTTTAGCTAAACGCTTGTACCCCCAAAAAAATATCCAAATCGCGGGGCCCCCTTTTTCTCACCGGATTTTTGCGAGAATTCATCAGCGCCTAAGAGATACAGGTTCTTTAAAAACCCCCAGAAACCAAGCCCGGGGCCTTAAATTGACGGGGGGGCCCACCTGATGTTGAGGAGCGCATTTTAGCACATGTGGGGAACCCCCCGGGGATATCGGTAAGGAGAATTGCAGGGGGGGAAAACGTAGCCGCCATTCTGGGGGAACTCTTCATTCTCAACTCCTGTATCCATATCGCATCCAAAGGGTACAAGTTTTTTGCTCCGGCAGACTATCCCGCTCGAGTCATCTTCGTCGTTGGTTTTTAAAAAAAACCGCAAAAAAACCCCCCTTTTTTTGGCAAATGTTTTATGCACGGATGAAGCTGGGTTTACAAGAAATGGAATTTTCAATTACCAAAAAACACATCACTGGTCTAAAAAAAAAATTTTCCCCGGCTGTTGGGAAATTTCGATCCCCAAATTCGATTCTCAGTTAACGTTTGAGGGGGGAATTTTTTGGCGATAGATTTTTTGGGGACCATTTTTTCTCCCCCCGGGGGGGGGTTTTAAATTTTTACACCTTTCGAAAAGTCACTTATTTCTTATACTAATAAACATTTTAGGCTAAATGGTCAAAGCCCCCTTTTAAATTTTTTCAATACATGATCTACCAGCACTTTTGGACGTTTTTCCCCCATAGCACAGAGGCAGATCATGTATTTTATGAAAGGGGATGGTGACCAGCTCATTTTCCGCTAGCGGTGAGGAATCATTTGAACTAATTTTTTTGAGAGGCGTTGGATAGGACGTGGGGCCACAAGCTTGGCCCAGCAAGATCACCAGATCTTAATCCACTAGATTTCTACTTTGGGGGCCCTTCCCCCATCCAAAATGAAGAGCAACTACGGCAACGGGTTTTGACTGTTTCCCCAAAAAAAAATTTGTACAACACCGGGATATTCCACAGGGGGCGCAGATCGTGGAGAAGAAGAGCAGATGTCTGCATTGAAATGAATGGTGGTCACTTTTTTTCATTTACTATGAATTAATTAAGGTATGCATTATTTTAATAAGGAATTTTGGTATTCAGTTTATTTCGTTTTTTTTAAAAAAAAAAAGATGTTTTAAAAATAATGAAATTTTAATTTTTTTAATTAATTATTTTGGGGTTTTTTTTTTAAACGCCCAAACATTCATAAGTTTATGTTGATTAAAAAGGGGTTTTTAACCCATCAAAAACTTTTTTTTTTCAATTTTTTGAAAACCATCGCTCTGGGGGTGTGCAACAAGAGTACCTTTTTTTTTGGGAAAAAAAAAAGTAGTTTTCAAAAATGAACCCCAAGTTGGAAAAAAAAACCTGAAAAAATTATTCACGAAACAACCCCCCCCCCTTTCAAAAAAATACCCTTTCCGATTTTCCAAATAATTTTTCAGTATCACCATTTGATTTAGGGGGCAAAATTTAGGAGGATTTTTTTTTAAAATTTTTTTTGTTTTTTTTAAAAATATAATTTAAAAAAAAAGTTTTTTTTTAAAATTTTTACCCTTTCAGTGCCCCAAAAACCCCTTTTTAAAAAGCATTTCCGCCCTATACTTATAGGAACTTTTTTTTTATTTTTGGAGTACTATCACCCCCCCCCCTTTTTTACACCATTTCAATGACACCCTGTATGTAAATAAAGATACTTGAAAATTATTATAAATATAATAAAAGGCCCCAAAATTAAACCTTTTTAAACCCCCAATATAATGGGGGAAAAAATGCCAAATTTTACCCAATTTTAAAAGCATTTTTCACATAACTCACTTTTTAAAACTTCTTGTAAACCTTGCCAACAAATTCGTCACAATTTTTTTCTGGGGAAAAAAATTTCAATTAGTTTTTCTACCTTCTTTAAACCGACTATCACTTGTCACCATAAAACACTTTTTTTTTAAAAAAAAATTTCCCCATAATCGGGGGAAAAATATATTAACATATAAATCAAAAGCAAATTTTCCTTATCGAAATGAGCAAAGTCCAGAGGTTAGAAGGGGCCCCAAAAAATCAATCTTACAAAAAAAAAATCGCTTATACGTCGCGAAATGCGAAGAACTGAAGGGTTTTTTTAAAGTCCGCTTTAGACACTGATACGAATATTTTTTTTAAATAATTGGAATAAAATTGAATTTATAGACGATATACAAATCTGAAAAAAATATTTTTGCTTTTCTGTAATAACGCATTGGGTTTTGGACATTAACCCGAATTAAATGCTTTTGATATGATTTTTATCTTTGCCAAGAGCCAGGGGCCCGGTACCTATCTATTTGACAGACCTGGATTTTTACACAGTGAGTCCTTATAATTCCAAATAGTTGATTCCTCGTTTTACCTGCTATTTTTTGTTTTTAAAATTTTATAAACTTGGGTACAACATGTAGGTCCGGACTAGAAATTTTTATTTATTATTTACAGTGACGGCCATTAAATTAAAAAAAATTTTTAATTTTGATTTTTTCCCAATTTTTGTAAATTTTTTTTTTTCCTTGTTTTACTTTTAATTCTATAAATAAAGCAAAAGGTTAAAAAAAATTTTTATTTTATAAAAAAAAAAATTAATCAACAATTTAATTTTAAACAACTTAAATATCCTTTAAACAAATTTAATATTTCATTGGGCTCCGTTTTTTCCAAGAATTTAAAATTTCCAGGCATCGAATGGACCAAATTTTCGTAACTACCCAAAGCCTCTAAAATTTCATCCTTATGTTCTTTACATTTTGCCCCTTTAAACCCCTTTTTTAAAAACTATTTTTTTTTTAATCATAAGCCCTAAATATTTTCAATAACATTTAAATCCGGACTACGTGCGGGCCACGGAAAAACCCCCGAAGGCTCTTCCATCCATTCATCGCCCTGCCGGGCCTATGAAGGGCACTTATCTTGCTAAAAATAAAATTTCTTTGGGGGTGGGGTCCGGGGCCCGAAGAAAGCATGATATTCTGTAGTAGATCTTTTACCTCCGCATTAAACCTTCCTACGATAAAATAACATACCCCAAGTCCTTGTGCACTCAGCCACCCTCAAACATTTCCCGAAAATCGCCTACTACTTCTTTTTTTTTGGGTTATATTTCATCAAATTTTTCCCCTTGAGGACTGTTTTCCCTTAAGATGCCATTAAACAAGGACTGAAACACTTTTTCATTGGTGAATATTATATTTTCCCCCAAAATTCGGAGGTTCCAAGTAAAATTTAGAAAATCCAATGCAATTTTTATTTGCATTTTTTAAAAAACGGTTTTAATCCCCTGGGCGAAATTTGGGGATATTTGCCTTATTCTTCGCCGTGCCGTTCTAACCGATGGTGGAAAATTGCTTTCCATTTTTGCTGTATCTACAGATTTAAATGGCTGGTTTCTCAAAACATTAACTAAATTATTATCTTGTTTTTGATTCGATAGTTTGGGGCGACCACCTCCAGCGCTTCTCTCAAAGGAGTGTTTTTCCCTTTTTTTTAAAAAAATAAATA